>JANTOQ010715338.1:7154-28427 GCA_027564595.1 Bythotiara depressa | reverse complement strand
TTTTTGTTATTTCATAGTAGGTTGGTGGCTCTAGGTCAAACTCAATAGCTGTTGCATCTAGCCATTACATTGTAATGCTGTTTGAAGTAAGGGGCAGCGTTTTAATATAATGATGCTCATTTGGTCATGTGGACAAGGTGATTCACTTGATTTCATTTAATTATGATTTTTGTTATTTCATAGTAGGTTGGTGGCTCTAGGTCAAACTCAATAGCTGTTGCATCTAGCCATTACATTGTAATGATTGCTTAAAATAAGTTTGACAAGTATGGTTATTGAAATCAGGTTTTACAATATCACCATCTTCTAACGTCTCTTTACAAAATTTACAAAACTTTTTATTTATCTGTTCATTATGATTTTCGTTTTTATCTCCAATGCGAAGTGATTTCTTTTTATACTTGTTTTCTGACAAGTCTGGAAACATAGCGAATAATAATAATAACAATGATAATAATAATAATAATATAATAATAATAAATACATCAGACCCTGTTCAAAAGGATGTCTGATGTCTGATGAGAAAATGTCTTTTTCATTAAAAATGTTTCCATTTGATGCAAATTTTCAGACATTGTGGCCACAAAAGTATCCTTTTTTCTTCTGGCCAACCATGCCTGATTCAAGATTATCCACTGCATATTTTATTTGACCAAATTATAACATACACCCAAATGAACACTGCTTTAAGAGGGATGGGTGGATGTTAGCTTATGAAAATACACAACGAAGGAAGCATCATATTACCTCACACACGATGACACATCATTATTTTTTGTAAAAACAATATATTATTAATTTTTAACTGCTCAGGATTATAACAGTACATGGTAAGAAAGAGAAATAACTAATTTTGTCAATTTTAAGTAGCTTCCTCTGATAAATTATTTTGCAATGTCTGTATAAATTACTGTATAAAATACTGTATTTGAAAAAGGTGATTATGTGCGTTTCCTCAGTAAGTTGTTGCTACTACTTTATGCAACATGAGTCGTTTCCTCAGTAAGTTGTTTTACGTATTTAAAGTAAAGTCAGGAACCAAATACTTGATTTTAGATGACAAACCATTGTTAATAAGCAGCTTGTATCAATTAAAATCTCCAGAACAAACAGTTCTTTCTAGAGAAGTAGCATTTTTAAAACAATCATGAAAATAAGCACAAAGGTTTTTAGTGCTATCAAGATTTTCCAGACCCTTCAATAGGTTTAGATTTTTTTAGGATCACTGTGACCCATACTGTGTCTGTTCCAATCAAGTCTATAGGAAATGTAGCAATTATATTTACTTCATTGTCAATGATGTTGGAGTTTAATTTAGATTCACTTATGATAAAAACATATTTGTTTTGATAAAGCATATATAAATTATTTGTAAAATTTGGGCACCTACAAGTTTTGGGTAAAGAAATCACAGTTACTTTGTTGCAAAAGCCAAATCAGATTTAGGTCTTATTTTACTGTTCAATAAAAACATTGCAAGACACAACATTAACTTTTGTAAAAAGTATTGTATTTTTCTAGTGAGATCAGCCTACAATTAAACCTCTCACCGAAGTTAATCTATGTTGTCTGAAACAATTCTTCCTCTAAGTCACAGATAGAAAACTATAAATTAAGATGAGAGAAGTGCAAAACAATAATAATAAACAAAGAAATATAATTAGCTAACTGAAAAAAAAAAAACTGAAAAAAACTGGAAAAAAGAAAAGAAAAGAAGTTTGGTGTAAGCAAGTTACCCGATCACTAAAACAAGTTAAAAAAAGAAAAAAGAAGAGGTTAGATATACTAATTATTATAAACTCATTAACATAATCACTTCCCTCCTAATTAGTCCCTTTGGTATAATAAAAAAACAACACAAAAGAAAACATTTTTGTAAAAAAACACACTGGAACTATTATTTTCATTTACTGAGCACTTGAGGGAAAAGCTGCAAAATAAGAATAGGGCTTAAAACATGCCAAATAATTTTTCCAGGAATGTAGTGTTAGGAAAAAGATCACAGAGACCAAATTTATATCATTAGAAAAGAAAGAATTCATTATTTTTCCAGAAATAATGACTTCATTATATGCAGGAATATTGTAATGCAGAAACTGTTCTTATATCTGTCTTAAACGTAAGCTTTTGTTTCTTCTGTATGGCAGAATAAAATAAATTACTAGACACATTTTGTATTTGTATGCATACCATTTTTAGTTTCTTTACATGAGTAGTATAAAACATAATTATTACCTGCTTCGTACATATTCTGGTGGTAAGTCTATCTCTTCACTAACTGTTGTGGTATACTTGCTGGATTCTGTGATACCACAGTCTATTTTGGAGGTGCTAGTAAAAAGTAAAATAATTAAAGTTGCTACTTCATTGTTTGCCAAATCCACCCCATTCCCCACTCCCTTACACAATGTGACCCTTTATGGCAAATGATCAATCGTTTTTTTAATTCACATTTTACATGCATAAATAAAAATTTCAACAAAAGAACTAGCTTAGGTTGTTTCTATTCTTGAGAAAAACTTACCTATAATTAACGCATTTTATTGGTCACTATTAGTATTTTTAGCAGGATAGCATTTTGATTAACAACAACTTGATAATGGCTACCATGGGGGGAAAACATTTGATATTTGGCTTTTATACAGTGTGGTGTCTATGAAACATTGATTGGGAGGACTATGAAAAGTGGCTTCTATAGAAGTTTTCTTTATATACAGGTGATGTTAATAACAAGTTTGACTGTACTATGTTAGTGAAGACTTCCAGTTTATTATCAGAATTGTTACACATTTTGTTAGTCATCATAATGATATGATATTTATTTTGTCATACACCTCAATGATTTCAATGTTGAGCTACGTTTCAAGCTATGTTTCTATCATGATCGGGCAGTGAGATTGGTGAAATATCTTGTTTATTTATGATAAAAGGGGAATGAAATTTAATTACTTCACAACTCCATGGGAAAAGTTTTGTTAGCCATGTCTAAAAAAAGTATTGTCTGTCTTTCCATCAAATCAATGTTAATGTGTGGTGTTGCATTAATCCAATGGAAAAGATTATGTGACGTTGTGTAACAGTGAAAGAGAACTCAACAACAATTTTTTGTATCTAGAAGCAGAAGCTTATACTCTCCTGAAGCATGAAGCAATCATATATGTATATATCAATTACTAGCTCATTAAAATATGCACTTGCACTTTTCTTAAAGAATTCTATAAGAAAAGTGAAATCAACAAAAAGAACATTCCATTCATGGTCATTGCTTATTTTCGATCCAACATTTTAGTGCTGTTCCATGATTCAAGACAGTATGTAAAAGCTTTTCTTAAAAACTATTAATCAATTGAAGATGTTAACGTCACACATGCTTCAACTCTATCATTTGATTCACAAAGTAATTTACTTACCTTTTAATCTCTTCACAAATTGATGGTTTAGTGTTTGTTTCAAAGGAGGAACCAAATACATGTTTCAGGTTGGATTGAATATCAGGTAATACCGAAGTGATGGAGGGTAGTTGGTCTTGCTGGACATTGACAGCTGGCTGATGCTTATTTGTATTGTTTGTGTACACCATGGGTAAATTATGTGAATATAGGGAAGTTTTGGTTGGTTGTTGATCATGTTCGGTACGAAAGCTTACATAACTGCCCTTTGGCTTTTTAGAGTGAACTTGAGTTAATTCTTTAAATGTTTCACTTGCAATATCTGGTAACTGATCGTGCTGGCTAAGGAAAATAGAATGTTTACGTGATAAGTCATCATTATTCAACTCATTTAATTTGTCAGATTTTGTCCTCTTTGAAGCAAGGAAAACAGGCTCACTTCTACCAGCCAATGAAATTTTCTTGTGTTGTAATGGTTGCACACTTGGTTGACATTGGTTGGATAAAATTGCATCAGCAATTGGCTTTGTTGGCACCTGATCCAAGTTGGGAGATGTAACAGGTGAACAGTGATCAGGAGATTCAGAATTTCCATACAATACTTGCAATAGCTCCAGTTGGTTGTAACTTCGTTGTGGTGGTGTGCATGGTGTGCTTCGATGTGGTGGTGTGCACGGTGTGCTGAAAAAAATACAAAAATAATATAAAACATGACAAAAAGTCTAGAAAACAAATTGAGGAGGAAAACAACCTATTAGTTCACAGATGACAATAAAAATATTTCTATCAAAAGATAAGGAAAGTCATCAAAAGGTATCAATTGGCACTACAAATGAGCATATAATCAATGTTTTTCAACCAACACTTATCTTAGTACTTCTTCCCACCTCCACAAATACTTTAAAATAAAAATACTGTTGACACTACAATTTCTGAATAGTAGTAATGGTACATACATACATACATACTTGTAAATTACATACTTGTAAAACAATTTCACTTTTGAAAATAAACATAACAAAATGAAAAGGAGGTATGCGGCAATTGTTTTCATGTACATACTTTACATTCAATTGTTTTCATGTACATAACTTACATTCATTTTTAGTAAACAAAACAATCTTAATTTCTGAATTTATGTACAGGATAAATCAAAACAAGTCACCAAATGCATGTTTTTTGTTAAAACCTTGTTTACAGGCAATATGACTTTGTGAAATACACAATAATATTTTGTTCAAAATAGTGTTGAACATAAATAACATCTAAATGTACATTTAGAGGTGAGCAACAGCATCGCTTTTCCACTAAGAAATACAGAATTATAACAATGCAATCTAACTAAACCTAGAATGCTAGATAGAAAATACAATAAAAAATAAAAAATAACATTTGTATCGGATCTTCTCATATTATGCAGTTGGTTTGAAATCATTGTTTTATGGCACAGACCTTTCAGCATTAAAAGGGTTTGTTACCACTGTCTTCTTCTTCAGCTCCAACCATTCCTTCAGTGGCCACCACTACATCAGCAAACTCTAGTGAGTCATTAAACTTATCCTGTTCAAATTTATCCCAACAGATTCATTCAAAGTTGCACAATATCTTTGGAAATCATTCAGGTATTCACCTTTATCAACACCCCCTGCTGTCGATAGCCCGCCATACTTACAACCGATTTGCAGCTCAATCTAACCATTGAGTACACAACAACATCTGACTAGCTTTTAAATCTTCAGAAACTGATCCTTTAATTACTGAACGTGTCCATATTTCCTCTACTATTTAATTCAAGTTCCACTTCATTTCAGATTGGTGGAGCTTCTACAGTAGCTTCTACAGGTATACTGGACAGTGTCATCCAAATCATGGGTCAATGGTCAAATGATGCCTCTTGTATGTACTTACATTTATCAGACAATGCCATCAATGAGTATGCCAGATCTATTTCAACAGTGGACATTTTTGCCAAGTTCTGGGACTCTGACACAGGCTTTGACATTCAACATTTTGCTATTTACAGTTCGATGCTGGTTCTTTGCAGTTGTGCACTTGGACTATAGAGTCATTGTGGACTCAATAAAACATTTGGGACAATAAATAATACTGTAATGCAGACAAGGAGAAAAAAGCAATACAGGGTTTAGAAAGAAGATTTCTATTTTCATGTTGGCTATACCATATAACCTTTTTAAAGACTATCCATTCAAAGTTTGCACTAACATTTTGGTCTAGACCATTACCTATGCATAGCAGTCAAAACCTAAGGTGTTTTTTCTTTAGACTTTACAATAGTATAAAATGATGTGTTTGAGATGACTCCAAGAAATGGTGTGCATACACATATCCATGATTAAGACTAATATTAGAAAAAATAAAAAACAATTATGAAAATCTCTTACCTTTTCATTTGCATCTTTTTAATAAGAATTTCACTTGCATTTACTGCAATAGTATTGTTTCCTGTGCAAGCTCCTGGAACTGCATTTACAAGACTGGAAGAAACCAGGTTACTGTCCTGGATAGCCTTGTCAGAACATTCAACATTTTCGTCATGTAAATATTTACTAAGTGTTTTATTGGTGGTAATATCATTACGCAAGGCCTGTGTTTCTCCACCACTATTATCAATACCATGGCAAACTGGCACTGCATTAGAAAATGCATGTGTAGATATATGTGCAAGATCTGCATTATTTGCCTTGCTTGTAGCATGTGTAGTGGGATCAGCTACCTTACATCCAAGTGAAGCGTCAACACCTGGAGTCACTCTTTGTTGTGGATGTGCATCAGAGATTATATTCTGATTACTACTATCTATAGGAGCCGAAATAGTATTTAACATACTTCTCCCAGTAATAACAGTAGGTCGATTTTCAGCAGGTGATTGCATAACTTCAAAAACAGATGTAGGACTTTCCCTTTTTTGATTGTTCTTTTCACAGGTATAAAAGGAACATTCAGGAGAATAACGCAGTTTATTCAGTAATTCAGGTTCCATTTGAGACACTGTTAATACATTTCCTTCATCCCTTGAACTGTTTTCAATATAGCCAGAAACATCTGATACTTTTTTGTTTGATGAAGAGAAGTGTAATTCATCGTGAAAATTTGATTCACTTGTGGTTTCACTGTTAACATTATGACTGGTGAGAGGAGATGTAACAGCTTCTTGTAAAGATGATTCAATAGAGTTTCTACTAATTGCACTTCTTTTTGAAGCTGATATAACAGCTATTGGGGATTGAGTTGCATCTGCATCTGTAACTTTCCGAGAATACGTTTTAGAACAATTGTGCATAAGATTTGATGATTCAGCACATGGCTTTTCTGTGTTGTGAAAATTAATCTCATCTGATAGCAGTTCATGATACGGCATTTCTTTATTAATCATATCCCTAGAAGATAAATCCATAAAAATATGATACATATGATATGACAATGTTTTAGGCGGAAATATCAAAATCATGACTTTCTGCATATAAGTGCATGTAATTTATGCGGGTGACATGTAATTTATGCGGGTGATTGCAGTAAGTGTAGATGATGTTTTGGTACAACTTTGTACAAGTGACCTTTACATACACTTGCTAGTGTTTTTAGTTAGATTTTATGTTCAAATAACTGTCCTATTTTCTTAATCTATTCCTCTAATAAACATATTGTGGAGATTTAGAGCACAGTTGTCTTCAAAGAGGGCATTTATTACCATTAGAAGTAAATAAATTTCAAAAAATTCAGGGTTGGAATTAAACTAATCCTTCTTTGAACTTCACTCTTGAATTCTCCAAATACCGTAAAATCAAGCAGATAAGCCCTGGGCTTATCTGGTTTCGTAAGCCTTTTTTAGGTGACCTTATCTGTGAGTGGGCTTATACGCGGGTGGGCTTATACGCGGGTGAAAAGACCCGTTAGTAGTTTAAGGCTGAGTTATTAATCTCTTTGCAAAAAATGTTTACAATACCTAGTTACATCAGTGAAAACTCTCAAAAATCAGAATTAGTCTGTTGTGGATCCATCAGAGCCTTCAATGTAGTCGTGATCTGATCCGCTCTCTTCCGCTTCACTGTCTTCTGATTCACTTTCCAGGTGGAAGTCGCCTTCTGGTTTTGGTAGGGTGTACCCGTCCACCCTGCGAATATTTACGAGATGATCCTCGCTACCATCTAATTTGTTTGATAGGCCACATTAACAAATGACCTTTTAGTCATCTCCTTGTCAGCTTTGATAATTGCCCAGGCATTTGCTACCCATTTTGTGTATTTTGTTCTTTGACATTTTCCAAATTAAATACCTAGGCTTATATTAGGGGTGGGCCTATACGCGAGTGGGCTTATACGCGGGCAGAAAAAAATGTTAATGAAAAGGGTGGGCTTATCTGCAAGTGGGCCTATACGCGGGTGGGCTTAACTGCCGGATTTTACGGTAGTAGAAAATAGAGATCTCAATATTTCTAAACTACAAAGCAACATTTTAGAATTTAATACACATGCTACAAGGCAATAAAAATTGCATATTTACACTAGGACAGTCATGATTAAGGCAGTATTTCTACACTAAGTTTTGGTTTAGTGGCTTGGAAATATGATTCTTAGAAATTTTTTGGCTTTTAGAAAAGCTTTTTGAAACGTTTTCTTCATAGGGTTTAATTTATACAGTTAATTGTTATTCATGCTTTATGCATAAATTATTTGACATTGGAGACACCAATGTTGTTTGAAATTAACCAACTTAAGGGGCATGTGTTTTTAATATTTTCAGTGTGTATATAAGCATTGCATTCAAAATTTCCTGCAACCTTAATTTTAACCAACTACAAAATGGCAACAAAAACAACAAATAAAAGCATTTTAACAGAATTCAGGGGGTAAAAAATGAAAATAACCTTTTAGTATAATTCTATTTCATCCTAGTGTATATACAATATACACTAACTAACCTTATATGAGTAGGGAAAGTATTGAGGTTTAAGTTTATATACAAATACGTAGAACTTTATAAGTAAGGTTGCACAGTTGCATGCCACATGAAAACTTGTTTTGCTTTAATTCCTCTGTTTCAAAATATTGACATTTAAAACACCCAAGATAATTTCTATTTCTATGAATGAATGAAATATTCCACCATATATTTTGTAAATGTATCTATAAAGTAGGCAATCATTTTTTATAAATTCATCCAGAAATGTCTGCCTGCTTCTCTGCATGGTAATTTATAAACATAAATTTTAAATAGAAGAAATTGTTATTTCTAGCCAAAGTGAATATCAAGAAAGACTAAAAGAATAAAAAATATATTATGAATAATAAAAAATGGTAGAAAATGAATTAAATTATCTACGAAGGTGTGTTTATTTAAACTGATGTTTGATTTTAATTAGAAAGGCTAATTTAGGATATTTCCACATTCTCTTTATAATACGAATAATATTTAGCAAGGATAAAAACATTGAAGGTCACAATCTAGAAGAAAAGAACTTAACACTCAATAGATTTCCTCTCAAATAAAAGGTTTAGTGGGTTTTCAATGATACTCTGATCCAAAAAAAACTATTGCAGCCATACTTCTGCTGCATAACTCGGTCATGTAACAGCAACCAAAATATTTTAAAGGCTATCTTAATGATGTTCAGCTAACTTTATTTCTTATCTCAACATTAAAACATGTGTATTGTCTAGTAACTTGTATCAGGTTGTTGTTTCTTAATCAATATGTTCTTCTTAATATTCTCTTTCATAGAGCTAGTTTTTTGGTTGCTAGTAAAAATAATTTGATCAAGTTTTAGTTTAAATTTCTGTTACAAATAAATATTTGGAAGATATTAGCATTTGTCAGTCCAGTATTGGAATTCATAATGATATGATATATTTATCATGTCATGGACCTGAATGATTTAGTTGGGTTACGTTTCAAGAGAAACTTTTCTCATCATCAGGCAATGAAATTGTTGAAAAAATCTCGTTATATATGCATAAAGTGGATCGAAATTTAATTAATTCACACCTCCACAGGAAATTGCAGAGGTATAAGGAACAAATTTTCTATTTTTATCTGATACAGGAATTTGTTCCTCATACGTTCGCAATTTTCTGTGGAGGTGCGAAGTAATTAATTTTCAATCCTCTTTATGCATATATAACTATATTTTTTCAGCAATCTTATTGCCCGATGATGAGAGAAGTTTCACTCGGGAAACATAGCCCAACGTTTAAATCATTCAGGTCCATGACATGATAAATATATCATATCATTATCAAGAAATATTTTGTTTGCTCATTAAAACATTTACTCCAAATAATGGATTATGTTGGCTGGTTGTCGTAACTTTTACATACAGCTGTGTGTATATATAAAAATATAAATATGATGTCAATGAAACCTTAGTTTATATGAAGGCAAGTTACAAGTTTTATTTTTGTTTATCAGCCTTCACCTTTATAATTATGTTATTATGATAAATGTCTAAGGTACTTAAATATATTAAAAATTGTGATGTGAGATTTGGAAATCATATTGCTCACTAATACGAGTTAATTCGAATTTAAGAAAATCTCTTGAAATTTAAAAATAATCTCAATAGATATGGTGAATATATTTGTTTATATGGTTACTGTGGAACATAGATAATTAGGTACTTGTTGTTCGTGCAGATATAATATGGCTACATTCAATTTGAATGATGTTTACAAATAGAAACATGATACAGGTTTTAAGGTAGCACTCATTCCAAAGGCTTTTTTTGCAGAGAATTTCCAGTATAGAAGAGTAAAGTTTTTCCAACAATTATCTTCTTTCACACAACTAACAAGCCATCAGTGTTCAAGTTTATGATGCTTCTTATTTTGATTAAATAAATAAATGCTTTTGGTTTGGCAGATTTAAGACATTACAACGTACCATATAATTCTGTGTTTTTATCCAAACCATAAGCATCACTAAGTGATAGCAATTGACAATAAATCATGATCGTGTTAAAGGAGACACGGAAATAATTAATGATATATTGAATAACAAAAATATGTTACTTTTAATGTTACTTTTAAAGACACTGTGATTACTGTTGTGTGTTAACAGAAAATATGTTACTTTTAATGTTACTTTTAAAGACACTGTGATTACTGTTGTGTGTTAACAGAAAATGGAAAATCCATAATAAGTTATAATTGATTATCTGATTCTTTAGTCTTGATTGTTTACTCAATATTTTTTATATTTATTACATTATATTTAATGCAGCATCAACATTATGAATGGCACTCATGACAGGTGCCATGACTGAAGCCTTTGAAAACAAGTATATAGGGGATGGAAATAAGGACTGCAGGAATGAAAGATTATCTCATATTACATCTAAACATGCTGGTGGTTTATGTAAAATATTTGAAGAAATTTGAATCCATTTTACCTAGCATAACCACAATCAGCTTCTACTTTATCTGCATGCTTATTGGTTTGAATTGAAGCTTCCAAAGTTATTCCACGTGGCTTCTTATCTTCCATAGATTTACTTGGATTCTCGATAACCACTTTACTGAAGACAGTGTGCTCTACCTCTTCAGCAGATAAGACATTAAATGTGTCTTTAATAGATAAATTGGATGTTGTAGTATCTTTGGTAGAGATGTTGCTGTTGACACAATCATTTGTAGGTAGATCATAATTGACCTTACCAGTTAATGAGTTAAGTTGCACATTTGTTTCAGAGGTTATGTTGGATTTGATAGACATTATGTCAATTTCTTCAGATGCTGCATACTCCTTAGTGAAGGCAGGAGGATGTGTCTCATCAGCAATTAAAACGGGATCACAATGAGATCTATCTGTAGCTGTAGCAGATTGGATCAAATCTTCAGTAATGATATTGGGGTAAATGTTATTTCTAGCAGAAGCATGAGAGCTGGTTGTATCTGACAAACTCAAACTATCTGTATCTTTTGTACATGAGCTGGAGTTGATATTAAATAGGATGTTATCTTCAGTGGATAAATTAGAGAGTACCTTGCTTTCAGCAGGGGTACTAGAAGGGTTGGCATCTTCTGTTGCCATTTTGGAATAGACTGCATATTCAATAGGGAAGCTGAAAGGAACCTCGCCATGAGTAGGTAAAGATGGAATATCTTTGGTACACGTGTTGGAAATAACGTTAAAACCAGTAAGTAATTTTGAGTCTGCAGCATGTTCAGTAGAGATATTAACACAAGATACATCTTTTGTAGAAACAATAGTCCTGATCTTATTTGTACTAGGACTGGTATTGGTAATATCTACAGATGTATTAAACTGATGTGTATCCTCTTTAATCACTAACTCGGTGGCATCTTTTAAATGATCCATGGCTGCAGTAGATTCATTGAAGTCATCTGTAGCTTCTGTTAAAAAGTTGGAATGTTCTATTTCAGGAGATATACCATCCACAACATTGACATTGGATGATGTCAGGGAGTTGTCTTTATGTCCAACAGATGAGTTGGAAGGCACAACACTTTCAGTAGATATGACGATAATTGCAACATCTTTAGTAGTAAGGGTAGACTCGCTCAGACATATGTTAGACATGGCAGAGTGTCCCATACCATTAGCTGCCATGTTTGAGGGTAAATTATCTTCTAACAATTGGTTAGAGTTGTCCATATTTTTAGTGGAATGATTTACATCTTCAATAGGCATATTAGAGTGTTCCATATTCTTGATAGATAAGCTGAGGGGATCCACATTTGTCAATGTTGTGGATTGGTCTACACACTCAGATGGATTGGAATAGACAATGCCCTTCATGGAATCGTCTATACTTTCGGTGGATATGTTGCAATGTTTTACATTTTCAGTAAGTAAGGAGGCATGGCCCATATTTTTAGCAGAAAAAGCTACACATTTCACATCTTCTACAAGTGAGATGAGGTGTTCCACCTTAGAGATGTCATTCATATTCTCAATAAATAATGTAGATCTTGTCATATCTTCTGGAGCTAACCTACAATGTGTTATATTTTCAGCACATAAGTTATCATGTTCAATAGTTTCTGTGCACCCAGTGGATAACAAGTCTTCAGAAAAAATTCTGGAGTGACCATTATTAGTAGTAGGTATGATGGCATGTCTCATTCCCTTTCTACTTATATTGGTGAGGTCTAAACATTCAGTAGATAGTGTAGCTGTGGAGCTTGATATATTTTCTAAAGGTAACTTAGTTTGGGCTTCATCACTACTGACAATGCTAGGATTAGCAATAAGTCCATGTGTTCCATCATCTATGGGTATGTCATCATGATTCATCACTTTGACAGTTGTGTTGTCAACAACACCTTTAATAATAGAATTTTGCTCTTCAAGGTCAAGCTTCCCAGGCATATCCAATGATGAATGGTCCACACAACTGTAATACATAAGTTTAATTCAATCAATCTGATGAATAACTCCAAAGCTTTTTATAGCCACTTCTATAAAACACCCCAGGGTAAAAAAAACAAAGTTTATATGCAAAAATGGAAACTATCAGAATGAAAATTTCTGTGATGAACAGTGAACATAATTATTACTGTACATTTATACATATGCTACATCTTTATTTTAAGGTTACTTTAGATATTAGTATATAAACAAAATTTAACCCTTTATCATCTAATAATTTTATTATTTATTTGTTATTTTTATCATCTAATCATTTTATTATTTATTATTTATTTTGCTTTTTCCAGGGGGTTAATAATTGACATAAAGCAAGAAAATTAAATTGGAAAAACTTGATATGACCCCCTGGTTCTTTAAGTAGTTAAAGAGAGTTTATTTGAGATGTTCCTTATAATCAGGAGGTAGAGTTTATTTGAGATGTTCCTTATAATCAGGAGGAACAACTTTGCATTAAAGTTTAATACCAATCTATTAATTATTGTTTCTATGAACAAGGATATCCCATCAATGTGACACATGAGAACATACAGATTCTGTTTCAGTCGCATGATATGAACATTTTTATAATGTACTAATATTCTAGGATCACATTTCCAACCAAAGGGGTACTAGCATTGTTCAGTAACAGAAATATTGTCAAGCGCAGTTGGCTGCAAAAGTTCTTAACAAAAATGTTTTGTATGCTTTCCTTTCTAAGCACAAATTTGTCTCCACCCAAAACTTACATATCTAGCAAGTTAACAACAGTGACATGAAAGATCCCTGGATAGTTCTCAGTTCATAAGCAACACTGAAAATTCTTAACAAGTCACCTTTTATTGTAAGTTTTAGTTTAATCAATAAATTCAAAACACAGGAAAATCACCCAAAGTAACCTACTCCAGGGGCTAGAAAGGCAAAATATAAAATTAAGAAAATGCTTTGAATTCATTATTATTACCTTCTATTAATCCCTATTGTTTCAGTACAATCTGTCTTTAAGACATGCTTGGTTGGTATTGTTTCAGTACAATCTGTCTTTAAGACATGTTTGGTTTGTATACAATCTGTCTTTAAGACATGCTTAGGTATTGCCTCTGATTCACTAAAAACAGGAAAACATTCCATAGTTCAATCTACTACATGAAATTTGAAAGAATACAGAAATTATAACTTTTAAAATTACTTTAATTTTTAGTATTTATATGGAATTTCCAAAATGCCAAGCTAAAAACAGACTCGTCAGCAAAACTTTGACACAAATACAAATTATTAGCACAAATCATCATACACTGGAGACACTTCTGAAACCTATCAATCACCTCAATGAAGGAGTGTTCAATGACATGTTGAATTCCATTAGGATTATACTAATGTGATAAAGATTCTTTGTTTGTTTTACATTAAATCCATTCATTTGTTTTACGTTTGAGTCCATTTAAAATCTTGGAAAAGAACATGACTTAACTGTGAAAAGGTAATCTTGCCTTTCCTAATGTTACATATTTTTTCGTATTTTTTATTCTTGTCCATTTATAAATAAGGAATTACAATCTGAAGATTTAAGGTAAAACAAACAGAATAAAAATGAAATGGTATCTCTCATGTCAAATATTAACAAACCTCATATTCAGCACTGTGCCTAGCTGAAATGTTTCCTTACAAGATGGCTCGTCCCTACCATTATAATGTGGTCTGTCTAGATTGTTACTAAAAATGAAAACAGTAATGATATTATGGTTGGTGGAAATCCAAGAAAACAGCAGTGCAAGTGAAGCTAGTTAGGCTTGGCTTACCTTATAGGCACATTTTATCATATTATCACATGATCCCGTGGAAATCAGCAGAAAAATTGTTGTATGAGTAAAATTAGCCTTTAAAATTACTAATAATTTGCAATTGTCAAGAGGGAAACTTATAAGACCATATAAAGTGAACCTGTCAATTTCATATCCCTCAAATGCATTGTGCAACTAAATATAGTTACCAGAGGCAAGCAAATTATGATTTCAAGTTGTTAGCATGCCTTGAAATAACTCAAGAATGTCTCTGTGGAAGAGAGGAAATATCTTTGTTAATAAAGCCTCTGCTCCTCCAACATGCTGATTGATTGGAAATTATTTCAATCCTTGCTGTACATACTAATTAATAAGAGCTGTTACATATTTGTTGTTTATAGAGATGCATTTACAAAGAAGTGATGGTAATATGATCAAATATGGTACTCTGGAAATACTAATTATCACTTTTTTATTCATTAAAATGATACACAGCAACAGAAACAATTACATGCCCTTTTTCTCTAGTACCAGACTCTGCCCTAAAGTTTTAGAAATTCCCCTGATTCCCCTGATTGTGATCATTAATATAGTAGTTACATTCTCCTTCTCCTTCACAGTAGTTTTGTTTTAGTACAAAATCACCAAATATACAAACCTCCCTTGGGATGGAATGGCATTCGGACTATAATATCCGTTGTTGTGATTCAACAATTCCTGTGTATATGGATCAGGCCAGCTGTCATTAGAATGCGGATCAGAATCTGTGCTTGATCCCATTCTTTGTCTATCTACTACTCTATAAAAAGATAAGTTAATAGGTCATTGTCTGAGACATATTTTTATCAGATGGTATTTCCTGAAAATATCAAAATCAAAAATGACCATTTTTCCAATGTATCATTTCTATTTTCTATAACTCATAAGAACTTTGGTATCTAAATAGTTTAGTACATGCATACTACAGTTAAACCTGGATATGATACATGCATACTACAGTTAAACCTGGATATGATACCATCCTTAAAGGTCAAATTAAAACTAGCCATTATAGATGGTTGATCTTTACATACAGTACATTGGCTATGAAACGTTGATTGGAAGGATGACAAAATGTGCTCTTTATAAATTGTTTTTAAAATATATAGATGATCTTAATAAAAGGTGGACTGTAATGAATACTTACAAAGAGCTACAACAAGTAAACATTACGATGGGCAGTACAACTTTACAATTATATATATTTAGCATTTTTTAGATTTTTAGAATTTAACTGATAATACTATTTCTTCTTTGTCAGTACATTATTACAGCTTATCATGATAAATATATCATTTATCATTTTGAATATTGGTTACCTTAACACCTATGTTACTATGTTACTATGTGTTTACAAAATGTGTAATAGGGGGTATGTCCAGAAAATATGTCAAATAAAATGCCAAGGTAAATGATATAACTATATAAATGTATATATAAATGAAAAAATATTATGCCTTAGAACAACTCAAAACAGGGAGTAGTTGCATACACAGTTTATCGGGACAAGATATGACAGACCCAACAGTTTATCGGGACAATATATGACACACCCAACAGACCAACTACTTTTATTGTGAACAAATTGAAGGTTTGTAATAATTTAAAAGATGTTAAGAACACGCTATGACTAGTGGAATAAAAAATAAATATATATATATATAGTAATGCATTACAACATTGCTTATACCACATTCTTAACATCTTTCAATAATAATCATAAAATACTCTATTTCCTCGATTAGGCGCCCTGGGTGCTAAATTCCAAAATCATGCTTAATCGAAGGGGGAGCTTAATCAAGGGGGCGGTAATTTATACAACATCACCGCCTTCGTCATCCCTGTCATCGTCCAGGAGATGGAACGACTGTGCTGCTTCTTCTATATCCGATGCTGTTGAAAAGGGATTGACATCGTTTCTTTCATCAAGCACATTCAGTTGCATTTTTTTTTTAATGCTAAAAGGGGGGCACTTATTTGAGGGGGCAGTTATTCAAAGGTAGGCACCTAATCGAGGAAAAGGAGGAAATACGGTATAAGTAAACAAGTGAACTTTCAATGAATTATAAGAAACTAACTTTCCATAATCACTTAAGTCATTCAGCTCCATAAACTTATGCACTCTTGTTGGACTAAAAGAAATAAGATTCACAGAATTGATAACAACACAATAATATCAGGAATATATCAAACTGAAGTTGGATTTCTACTCAATGAAACATTTCCATAGAAAAATATTCAATGATGGTGATTCTTCTATTCTTCAAATACAAAACACATATGTGACCATTAATACAGTTTTTTCTACTGCTTGATTCACAAGGCATTGCAATTGATTAAATGTAAATAAACCATTGTGAAACCATTGCACAGCACAATGGAAACATGGGTAAATTTTTGTCACCAAAACAACACGAAAAATCCAAAACAATGCTAAAAGTAACCAGAACGTAAAGGAAGACAAACTTTAATCAAATATTGTAAACATTTTACTTTACTCAGTTTCTAACCTTGGGAGGATATGAAGAGCTTACCTTGTTACATAACTGCTAACTATTTAAGATTTTCTATTTCTATTTGTAGTTTCTAAATGCTGGGGTGCCCAAGCAAATAACTCACTAATACTCTGAAACAGTGCATGCACTAATGATTACTATTCTTGGCACCCCATTCACTTCTGGAATGACTGACAGGGTCAGCGAAATGAGACACTGCAAGGGAGGTTTTATCTTAAACAGCTAGTTCACAGTTGTGCATCCTTCAACTTTACTCTTTCATATAATATAATGAGTGAATAGTTTAACAATTATAAAAAATATATACTCAACACTGTATGCTTTATCAACTTTAAAATTGCAGTTTCATACATACAATGTTTCAGTTTGCAGTTTCATACATACAATGTTTCAGTTTGCAGTTTCATACATACAATGTTAACAACTCTTGCAGTTTCATACATACAATGTTAACAACTCTTGCAGTTTCATACATACAATGTTAACTTTTATAAAGCTACTCTTATAATGTTGCTTCCTGGTTTGCTTTTTCTTATATTTACTGTATCTACTGTCCTTGTATTATATTCATAAAAGGTTTAACAAAT
Source organism: Bythotiara depressa (assembly GCA_027564595.1). NCBI lineage: Eukaryota > Metazoa > Cnidaria > Hydrozoa > Anthoathecata > Bythotiaridae > Bythotiara > Bythotiara depressa. Next base: position 10,731 of record JANTOQ010715338.1, on the reverse strand, counting down.
GCACAAATATCCAAAACACAGAGACATACATATCCGTCAATTATTTAAACACAGAGACATACATATCCATCAATTATTTAAACACAGAGATGTACATAACCGTCAATTATTTAAACACAGAGATGTACATATCCGTCAATTATTTAAACACAGTGACGTACATATCCGTCAATTATTTCAACTTTCTCTTACTATCATCCTGATATAAAAATAGTCAAGGAGAAGAATGATGTATCTTTGTTTTGAAATCTGACTATACGGTACAAAAAAATCATTAAACACATAAATATAAATAAACAAGTAAACCTTCTGTGATATACAACTTAAAAATCTAACCTCAACTCATCATTCAGCTCCATAAAATTCTGTATCCTTGTTGATCTAAAGGAAATAAGATTCACAGAATTGATAACAACACAATAATATCAGGAAAATATCAAACATATTAACACATTTTCAAAGAGAAATAATATACTGCTCCTCACATATTAACACATTTTCAAAGAGAAATAATATACTGGCCCTCACATATTAACACATTTTCAAAGAGAAATAATATACTGGCCCTCACATATTAACACATTTTCAAAGAGAAAAATCGTCTATTAGTTTTTTTACATGGTTTTAATATTATATTTTAAAAGATTAAAATTTGAAGTCAAGATTGAAGTTATCAATGTCTTTCTCTGATACCATAACAAAGCTGCAAGTATGGTCATAATAATGTTAATATATAAATATGAAATGCTAATTTATTTATATTGTTATTGTTATAATTATACAGATAAGATGTGCCATTATGCTAGAAAAATTATGAAACTAGCACAAAACAAAACACTATAAAATCTCAATCTAGAGCAGATTAAAACTCCTTCATAAACTTTTATTTCTTCTGTATGCATCATCATGTTTTATTAAAGAAAATTTATTTATTTGTGAAAAATAAACATTGAAGTTATGTAAATTAATTTTCTTGAATTACAGTGTAGCTGCTTTATAATATTTATTTATATTTTACTTAATCTATTATTTATCTGTGTATGTTTATATTTCTTAGAATTATCAAATATTATTTTTATAACCTGTTACTAACAAACAGGAAGCTTATGAGATTACCACCTAAAGTTGTTAAATTTTAATAATAACTTTGCTATTAAACAACTTGGATCTTTTGTATACCATACTCTTCCATGAATGTTCCAGAAATTTTAGAAAAATAGCACAACATTTAGTATTATAAAAATTCACCAAAACAGTGATAAGTTGGACAGTAAGTAGTTGGTTACCAGATTACCAGGACAATACAAAACAGACTAACTTCATTTTAGTACAAATATAGTTACAACAAAATACACAATAACATGTTAAGAATATATTGTTATATAATAAAGACATAATCCAAGCCAAATTACAGGGTGTCCAAGCAAAATGCTGAAAGTCAAACATTATGTGGATTTTTTAATAAAGGTAATGGTCTGAAAAGGTTATAATCAGTTTAATTTGGGTACCCAAACTAAATATTTTCTAAAAAAAGTTAAGGGGACAATTTTAGAATAGAATAGCATTAGGAAAATCTCCATAGCATTTTGGGGGAAATTTCCATGATTTCCAGAAATCTAGAACATTCTGTGTTTTCCATAAATTGTAGCCTTCTCATTAATTTTTATTCCTATTCCTATCTTGATATGATGTGTAATACAAATTATTTATTTAAGAGACTTAAAGTGATAAATAGCTCAAGATAATTATAGTCTAGTAGTATCGGTGCATTTTACAAACTTTAATGGAAGACACCTTTGCGGGAAGAAAAGTTTGCAAGATAAAAAACCTCAACATTTTTGGTTCAGGAGAAGAAACTTTTGTGTCCATTTGCAAGAATTTGAAGGGATTTTCACATGATGGTTCATTCAATATCACCTGATGAGATCTTGAGTAACTCATGTCTCCATGAATGAATCATCAATACGCATGTGTGGAATTAATTTTTGATCAGGCAGTAGCCGAAATAGTGTACAGACATCGGTCATTGTCCGACCAGAATGTGTATGACCATTAGAAAAAAGCAAAAATCCCTCAAAATGATTGACAGCACAAAGAACAAACATATTCAATATGAATAATTTGTTGTTTTCATTACATGCACATTTCTTTCACATGTTCCTCACATGTTTTCTTTGAAAATATTAACAGAAAATCATAGTAATGGCCATAAATTCCCTCATGATAGCCTCTGATAGCCTCTTAAGTGTATAATAAATGGCTGTAAAAAGTCACTCATAATAGCTTTTGAAAGATATAAAATAGTAGTAATGGCTGTAAAAAGTCACTCGTGACATTTCTTGAAAGCTAGAATATCGTAGTGTCTGCCGTAAAACTTCACACACACTGATGTGAATAAACATTAAACAGCTAATTTATGTGATGGGAAAAGTTCTTATGTTAAAACATAGTTTTACCACAATTTTACGTGATACAGATGAAGATTTCCTACGTTAAAACGTGGTTTTACAGCGATTTTACGTGCTACGAAAAAAGATTTCTTACACCATAAAACAGTTTAATCACGAGTTTATGTGCCATGAACGAAGATTTCTTACGTTAAAAAAAATTGTTTTACTGTAATTTTACATAACAGGAACAAGTAATTCTTATGTTAAAAAACTGTTTTACCGCGATTTTACACAAGAACGAATAATTCTTACGTTAAAAACGTGGTTTTACCACGAATTACCTTCTACAAACGAAAATTTCTTACGTTAAAAAATGTTTTACCACGATTTACATCCTACAAATGAATATCTCTTATGTTAAAAACTGTTTTACTGCAATTTTATGTGCCACAAATGAAGTTTTACTGCGATTGTACATAACAGGAACAAATAATTCTTACATTAAAAAACTTTTTTTACCACGATTTATGTTCTAAGAATGAAGATTTCTTAAGTTAAAAAACTGTTTTACTGCGATTTTACATGCTACAAAGGGATGGTTTCTTACACTCCAGCTGCTTGTAAAGCTCCTATGGAGTTTATGTCCGGTTCACATAAAATGCTTATTTCAACCACTGCCAGGTCTGGTTTAATTTCAGTCATTCCGTTATTATTAGCCAGGGAGGGACTATCTACAGCTTTGCAGTTAAATGTCTATACACAGTGAAAACTACTGCCAGTTAACACACCATGTTATATACTTTATAATTTAGTGTTTTTTCAGGAGCACCAATTTAAAGCAGATCAAATTGATACCAAGGTTTCACTATGATTTCTAATTTATATTTCCAATGAACACATGGGACAATTTATATAACTTTCTCTAGGGTCTTAACTAGATAAAATAATAACATTGTTTACCAGAGTAACTCTGATGCATAAAATTTATCATACATTTCAGATAAAAGCAGTAAAATAACAACAGGGATAACATTAGCAAATGAAGTGAAAATTGTTCTGTAGCAATAACTCTTTCATACTGACACTGTGTAGCAAATAACTCTTTCATACTGACACTGTGTAGCAAATAACTCTTTCATACTGACACTGTGTAGCAATAACTCTTTCATACTGACACTGTGTAGCAA
>JANTOQ010715227.1:0-10025 GCA_027564595.1 Bythotiara depressa | reverse complement strand
AATTAGTAATATTATTATATTTTTCACTTCCATAAAGGAGGAGATTTACTAATGATGAGCTATGTAAAGGAAAAAAATGGATGTTATTATCAAGAAGGCTGTCAAAGTGTCTACGTCGTCGAATAGAATAATTAGGGCAATGCAACAGGAAATGTTCATTGGTCTCAACGCACGTCCTTTTAACGAGCGAATTTAATTGTGCGCACGCGCGGTTTTTTCGTATTGTTTACATATAATCCATAATGGCCGACAACGTCAGATCGCCGTCGGGATTTTTTCACTGATAGTATGCATCACTGGTTTCGTGGTCATACATACGTTTATACAATGAACATCTACCGCTGACCACCGTTTTCGACGACTAACACGTTCAACTTTCAAAACGACTTCTTTTGAGAGGTTAGACACAAGCTGTAGAAGACGCACTCAGCGTTCAAAGTTACAGTTAGAGAATAACACATTTTGTGCCTCTTTGACATGTCATGTTATTTCAAGTGATATTTTGAAGTAACCAGAGTTTTCCAGACCCACAGTCAATGTAATGCTGGAAGAAAAAGGTCTACTAACGGTAAGGAAAGTATACGTTATTGGGTTTCACTTTTTCTCTTGGGGAAATTTACTATCAAACTTTACACGTGAAAATTAAAAAATGTGCCCGAGCCTGATTGATTGAGGTTAATATAAACAATGTAATACTAAATTTATCTGTTAAAATAGTCCAGAGGGATCAAAATAGATCGCTTAGTAGGTCATCCTAGATCGTATAACAATAGTTGAAAAAAAACGCTGTAAATTTGTGTTTTAGAAATTTCATGAAATGTCAATAAACCTTTTCTCCATCTAGCTAACTATTTATAACTAACATTGTGTCTGTAAATCAAACATTTATATATACCTAGCTATATTGACGAATATAAATAAAATACCCTCAGACTAAATATAAACCAATCTAATATATAATCTATATGTAACGAAATTTCATCTTCTTTATCAGAGACTGTAGTTTCTTGGCTTCTGGGTGAACTGCAAGGTTATGCTCCTTTATCATTAAATAAAGCTGAGTAAATATAAACAAATCTAATCTAAATCTAAGAAAATTTCCTCTTCTTTATCAGGGGCTGTAGTTTCTTGGTTTCTGGATGAACTACAAGGTTATGCTACATTATCATTAAATAAAGCTGTTGACGATTTTGTTTCGCTCTATTGTATGCCAACTTCAAACGATTGAACTCTGCATGGATGCTCTCTGCACCCTGTTCCCCATAAAAGCCAAAACCAACTTTCCACTTTTTAATGAATTGTACAGCATGTTCCTCAAGAAGATGAAGTTTTGGGCTGATTGAATGATCTGGCCACGTGGAACGTAAGTAAGACATTCAATTAGCAATGTCAGTCTCTAAAAAACAATTATTCTTAATTAACAAATTTAAAAAAATGAAACATCTGTCATTGTAACTACATTAATGTCTTACCTAGTTTGTCAATTGTTGTCGTATCAAATGCTTTTCTCGAATTTATCGGATTGTGAAACAGTGCGTACTTATTAAATAATAGTTTGAACTTCTGACAAGCATCAATAGCATCTGTATGTATGTCAGTACCAACAAATTCCAAGTCTGTGACAAGTCTTGGTAGTGAGTTGCACAATTTTATGATATTTTCTCTACCTGTAAAATTAAACATAAAAAATCAGTCTGTCTTTCTAAGTTCATGTTATAAAACACTAAATTATTATTAAATCAGGTTGTTTTTCTTGGCTACAATGCCCACTGCTTCTACTTAATATATACTATAATCGTGACCAAGTTTATATCACAAATTCATATTACAATGAAAAACTTTTATTTATCACTAGAGTGTGTCTCAGTTGTGACTTTGGCAGTAAGTTACTCATTGGAAAAATAATCAGATGCAAACATAACAAATAAATAACATTTTATTATTAGATGAATACATTGACTGTGGATACCTTCAACATTTTATGTACCTGATTACCAATAAAGCTGTTGCTATGATCTGCTTGACGATGAACATTTAAAGAGTGCAATATTTCATCCAGCTTTTTAACACATGGTCCTTCAGATTTTTTCAAATTATTCTTCTCTGTCAAATCTTTTACTTCTTGTTGCTAAAAATAAGAGTTTGTATCTTGTGTTCAAAATACAACATTTATTGGCTGTTTGCAAAAATGCTGCAAGTAACTTCTTTACTTCGTTCAAAAGTATTAGTTTATTTTCAAATTTAACATTTTGTAAGTAGGATGCAGTTTGATAAAAAATGATATGTGATAAGTTTACAGTGAACTGGATTTAGTAAACAAAAAGCTAATTTTATGCTACTTTTGTTACCATGAGTTTTGTGCAATCTTGAAATGAGAACAACAATCTTGAATAACAATTCATGAACAGTAGCACAAATATAAATTTATTATTTGTTACCTTGTTAAACATTTTTGCCTCAAAATATTTAATTCTTTCTTCATAAACATTTCTGATTTATTGCTCTTTTTCTGGATTACGCAACACAGCATTAGCTAAAGCATTGTTGACCATAACTATTTTTTCTTAACATTCTTTTACTGTTTTTTCAAGAGCTCGAATATCTTTTCTTATTTCTATAAAATTATCAAACTGGTCTTTATTTATTTTCTTGTCGTTTAATGCCATGTTAGCTGCAATTTTGAGATCAATCATATGGCATCGTTCTTCAAACATGTTGAAAAACCTCAGGTAACATCCAAGTGATATATGAAGACCAGGCAAACTAACCTGAATAAAAATAGTAACCACAATAATGGACCAAAAAAAGTTAAACTTTAAACATAAATATTAATTGATGGTTGTTTACTACGGTTTTGTTTCATGTCTCTTTTGAAAAAAGTTTAATTTTTTGTATGAAAAATGTAATTATTTAATTTTACTGTCTCTAGCACTATTTTATAGAAGTGGAACGTAACGACAATTATATATATGTTACATAACTCACTTGAATTCATTAATATTTGAATCATATACATATATATCTTACTTGCTCAATAGGTAAGTTGAATAATGGCTCATCAATTACATTGTTGAAGAACTTGGCGTTCTTAATGTCACCACTTCCTTCAGAGATAAACTTCTGGTAATCAATCTTCAACGATGTCAGTGTCCTTTGTTGTGATTTTTTTCTTATAGCATCACTTGCTTGCATCTCCTTATATGTAGCATGGCAGAAAATACATGGATGTCGTCCTATAAGAAAGGTGTGCCTTGTTGATGTTTACTTTGTTATATAATTACCACTTTCTACATATGTCCCCATACTTGCATACATTTTCACTTCTACAATAATTACCAATGTTTTACTTACCATTTGCTCCTGTAATTCCATAAGATGAACAAATAAATTCATAATCTCCAAAGAAGAACACACGGATTCGACGTCCTCTGAAATTAGAACAAACATATAAATAGTTAGTTTAATACGGTGTGTTTTAAAAAACAGATGTTGGTATATATTTAGACTTTATTCTTCCTTTTCTTTATTCTGATTTTTTTGGGGTAGGTTTTTAAATGGTCTATTGTTAATTGCAACATGTTATGTATGTTTTAGGATATTGTGTTAATAAAGGTGTCAATCATGCTTAAATCTTCCATTATATGCTTTCTCTGAAAATATTTGCACTTTTACTGAATTGAGTAAGATTACTTACTTCCATGACATTGCTTGAAGTTCATCAATTTCTGCAGTAAATCGGAATAACCCAACTTTTAAGTTTGGACGTTTCTCTTTCGCACAAAATACACTAAAAACCACAGTATTGTCCTTGCTATTTGGATTGTTACATATTTAGTAAGACATCTTGAATGATCCACCACCGTGATCACCTCCAATTTTTATGTGGATTTCATTTTCCATAAATCATTCCTGTAACAATTAATTTTATTAAGGTATTTTACCTGCTTATAGGTGTGGTGTACACATTTCTGCAACGTTTGAACTTAGAAATTCTTTACCATCGTGAAAACATAATTTATTACTTAAAGTAGAAAATATATGCAAACAGTGGTTGTTAATAACTACCAGCAACAATTCAAGACAAATCTTTGTTTTTCCTATATATTTTATACAAATATATATACATACAAATACTAGATAAATTAGAAACCATATATGTTATAGCCCATGTAAAATAACTTTTTTCTTTCTTTTGTAGGCTGTCAATAAGTGTTTCAATGTGTGATGGAAGATGTTTAACATAAACCCATGGAGCTGTTAAAACTTCATAAGAACCTTTACGGCCAGATATCTCAAACAGGAAGGGGCCATCTTCCACCTCAAATCATCACCTGACCATTCCCTAGACACTGCTCGTTGTTTTGCTTGCGAAGGCATGTCTACATTGAAGGTTTTCAACCTGAAATATAAAGTTGTATAGATATTACGTAAAAATTGATACAGTACAATGTCTGGTGTCTGGTCAAAAAGTTTACAAAGATCTGGTGAAGACGTTTACAAAGATCTGAAATAATTATATTTTAAATTACTTTTTACTTTTTTCAAGTTACTTTTTCAAACAAGACTTTATTTTAGGGTAATTCATAACTATTTAAAGATATTTCATGAACTCAAAAAGGAATGTTTTTTGTGTATGTATGAAGAAGCCTTATTGATTTCAAATTGTGTGACGATTGGAGGGATAGTTAAAATGTAAATATTATACTTTACCTTGTCATAGTCTTGAGTTTTTCCCATGGAATTCCTAAATTAGCTTTCATTGAGACAATTGCTTCTTTTTATCAACTTTTTATCAGTTTGCTTGCTTGTTCTGTGAAAGCATTTTCCGAGGACCAGCTGCTGTTTTCAGTTGACTTCTAATGTATTTATTTCTTTTTTCGATGGTTCTAACTGAAGATTTGTCACTTGCTTTTATCGGTTTGGGTGTTGATGTTAGCACCAATGGCTAAAATAATATAAAGTATAAATAGTTTTGCCACATTAAGTAAGCAATTAATTGTACAGCATGTCCTTGCATATTTCAACACTATGGTGTTATAAACACGTGTTAAGCTTAAGAGATGTTTTATTGACTATTTATTATTATTATATATGAGGAGTTAAGGTGAATCTCCACAAGTCAAAAAATGTTGAGCGATTTGACATCTTGTGCCTACATGGCCGGCGAAACTGGGGGGGGGGGGGGCAGAGGGGACATGGCTCCCACTTTTTTGCTAAGTAAAATATTTGAAATTGCAATAATGAAGGATAAAATACAGAATCTTTTTTTTTTGCCAAGTGAACGTTAAATCCATTTCTCAGGCCCTGGCCTAGTCGAGATTTTCCTTTAGAGAGGATAGATATGGTGTGTTATAAACATGTGTTAAGCTTAAGAGATATGTTATTGATTATTTATTATCATTACACCAGGCAAAAGATGTGGAGCGATTTGACATCTTCTGCTTAGTCGAGATTTTCCTTTAGAAATGATAGACATGTAAAAGGTCCTACCCGTGGTCCACCAGAATTGAACTCAATGCTTTTGTTGGGAAATGTTGACTTTTTAATCTTTTGTCGTATAACATGCAAAGCGGCATCTTCAATACTACGAGATATATCAATACTGTCATCAAGAGAGAATATATCCCTTAAAGTTATGCTTGAATTATTGTGGTAAGTATTTCCTGGGCATGTGCTTTCATGAATTTCTTTATGTTTAAGGTGGATCAAGTCAAACTTTTCCCCACATTTCTGGCAACACTCAGTTTGTAAGCTTCCAAGTATGTTGTAAATATATTTTGATGGCTTAATGGATTGTTCTATAAAAGGTGTCTTACATTGTAAGCAACATGTATCTTTAATCAATTTTCCTTCTATTTGAGGCAAAATGCAAGAAGAGCAGAAACAGTATTCACAGGTTGTCAGTATTAAAGGCCTTCTTAGTATTGATTCACAGATTGGATATATACATAATTTTAAATGTGGATTTATTTCTTCATTGAATGTTTGTAAATTGTATGATGGCGGAACTATATCTTCAGGTGTTTTTTCAAGTATTATATTAGTCAATGCACGTGTCCATATATTTGCTTTTGGTCTACCTGCTTTTTTCTTTTTATGCTTTCTGCCAGCTTTACTTAGAGGTGGTGTTTTATCACACAGTTTACAATTTTCAGTATCATGTGGCTCCCAATTCACAGGCTGCAACTGGCTTGTTGTTTCCTTGATTCCAATGTTAGTCATGGTACAGTAACAGCAATGGCATAAATGTGATGGCTGAATTTCTGGTATATCGGCCAAGAAATTAACTAAGAAAGCTTTTGATAGGCGTTCACTGTGTTTTGCGACTTCAAAACGTTTAGTGCCTAAAAGTTCGCCACAAATTCTGCAGAGTTTTGATAGGAAAGTACTGTCGCAGGAGGTAGCCATTTTAAGTCGTACGCCTGTCAACTTTGGATGTAAAATATTAATATGTAAAAAAGTGAAACCTATATCACATAGACTTTTCTGCGTTCCAGAAGGGTTGTAAATACTGCCAGCATAAATAGTTTTGCACAAAAAACTCTGGTTCAAGAAATACAGATCTCGCAAGTTGGTGTTATTCTGGTGCGCCGCCGAGTACAGGAAATTAGCTGAGTAACGGTCTTATTCGAGCAAAGTCGATGAACTTTTTAAATAACAAATATCTGTGGTCACCCATCCTACTTTAAAAGTTCTACGGTAGCCCTTAAACACTGCTTTATTATAACAGTTAAAGAATTATTAGGGATAGATAGCGAGGCCGCGTATGTCGCTGTCGGGAGAAAATGTCGGAATTTTTTGTTTGTATATTTGCGCATGCGCATAATTAAATTCGCATTCAACGCGGCTTTGAATGGACGTGAATGTCATTCAGTGCGCAAGAACAGTATGGATTAATAGTATCGATCATTAAAATTGTGACGAAATTTATGTTCACGAAGATGACTAAGACCAACACGTAACCTTATTAATAATTTAAGACCACATGTATGATGAACTCTATATATTGACAGATGGGGTCGTGTAAACGCAGCCTTAGACTCACTTGAATAGGCTAATAGTGTTAGTAGAAAAAACAACTAGTGTTTGTTTTTCCTGTTTGTTTTCTCTTGGGACATTGTAAAACATTGTTTGTAAAACCATTTAACTCTATGTATTGTGATTATTATAACTTGATAAAATCTTGTAGGAAGACGAAATATTGTTTAACAAATTGTGTTTTCATTAGTAAAGTAAAGTAAAGTAAACACAAACACTGTTGTTGGCTTCAAAGGAAAACACATATATATATATTTATATGAGAAGAGCTAAAAATCAGGATATGTTACCTAATATCGCACGAACAGCATTGAGAAGGAGATGTAAGTGATCGTAAATTCTGCAAATAAATGTATTTTTAACTCGTCTCTCTAGCGATATAATATAAGTAGTGTAATTCAACATTAGATCGTACTGTGGTTTTATTCATAAAATCATAGTTACATTGCTACGCTTTGCGCGTTACATAATTGGGTAATTGCGAATAGACATTCATATACAGAAGCCGATATATCAACTGGCAGACGAACATTAAGTAAAACTGACCACGAGATGAGTCGGTACTTTATTTATGAATTGCATGATGTAACACTTGAATGCAGAACGACGATAGTATTAAATATATCTTAAATACGCCACATGAACAAAAGTAAAAACCTTATTCATTTAGAAGCAATTAATTTTAAATTATAATTTGTCAATTCATCGAAACTAGCTATATAATAAAATTACCCTTACGCATACATAAGGAAACTAGGAAGCGAAGGCTGTTCAATTCTACTGTCAATTTATATTTGATAAGTATATAGCAATGATAAGTATATAGCAATAACTTTTGCTAAGACGTAATAATATAATAGCACTGTAAATTGGCAGATGTGCTAAAGAAAATTGATACTTATGTTTAGCTTCGGTGTTGGTTCGTTGGCTGGTGGTGATAAATTTTTATTTCAACAAAGATTTATAAGAGAAAATATTATTTCGCTTACAAAGTGTGATTGTTCCCTTAAATCTGTTTTTGGCTATGCTTTGTAGTGGATATATGAATTAGCTACAACTTCACTACTTGGAAAGAATTGATAAAAATATATAGTTTAATTTGAAACGTGTTTGGTTCATCACAACATGTCTTATCAAGAGTTACTTTCACTCAATACAACATGTGTAACATTATGGACAGGAAAAATCTTCTTAACTCCAGTCGAAAAGAAGATCTTAGCATATGCTATGATGGTTATGATTCCTATGATATTGGCATGTAATTTGTTACTTATAATGTCCTTCTACAAGACGAAACAAATCCATTCAAATACTTCCAACTTTCTAATAACGATGCTGAGTATTTCCGATTGCTTAAATGCTTGCACGTCCATGGTTCTGCTTGTTGTTATGTTACTGGTATTTCCAAACACAACCAACTGTGCCATGCAATACGCAGCAACGTTTGTGTTCTTCTTCTTTAGCTTCACTTCAGGAGTTTTTATCGTACTAATTACATTTGATAGATACGTTCATATGAACCCCAGTTTAAAGAAAAAGAAGTGGATCAAAATTATATCGATTATGCTTGAAAAGCCAAAGCTCTATGCATTAGTTGCCATAGGCGTACTAATCGCTCTGTTGGGAGGTATTTTGGCAGTTGTGTGCTTCATGCTCTTGAGGGAAAAGAATGCGAAAATGTTAAATATTTTAGCAGTGTTGGGAGCAATTGCTATGGTTGGATTCTTAACATTTACAGCTTGTCTTTATGGACATTCTTTATACAAGATCAAATGTTTTGTCAAGACTAGCCCTATATACCAATCACAAAACAGTGCTCAAGGAAAACCAACATATGTGAACGACGTGAAGGTAACCGTGCTTATAATCTTCACTGGTCTCATTTGTTCATATTTACCTTACCACGCATGTGTCTCTATAATATCCATTTATGCCATTCGAGAGAAGGATTTTTTCGGAACGAAGTTACCACTTGCTTTCTCTATTTCAGTATTTCTTGTGTTCATGAACTCTCTTTTTAATGCGATTATCGTCATATGTAGAAATCGAAAATCGAAACTTTGGGTCAAAACCTTATTCCGATGGAAACGATCTTTAAATTCTGGTTTAGTGATGACTGATACGAGCTAGTACTAGAGTTAGTACTCCTGGTTCGTGGAAGTTAATGATGGGTTAATCATTGTTGGACCGTTAATGGCTCCTGGTTCATGGAAGTTAATGATGGGTTAACCATTGTTGGACCATGAATGCTTATATATACCTCCTGCCTGGTGTAATCTTCTTGATAGAAACCTTTATAATTTGATGAAGAACCGAGGGTTTCATACTATATTTTACCAACTGTACTTTCATAGTAAACGCCCTGAAAGGCGTAAGTATTGATTTGATTCCTTTCCAGGGAGAACATGCATTAAAGATATAAGATGCATTAAAAAATATTACACTGATTAGCAAATAATTCGTTAAATAAATTAGCTTTTTCAAGAATATCAGTTACGAAGTTATTATTAACGTTATTAATAGGTGGGATTAGTGGAATTGGTACAGGCCAATATGCTTTCGAACCTAAAATTGGATTGTTTAATTTATTTCTAAGATCAGATAAATATTTATTTTGGCACTATGTTGGGTAATATTTTTAAGGATATTTTTTACTTTTTTTTATATATTGTACCCTTCTCATTTAACACATTAATTTCCCTTGTCATCCATGGTATATCCTTGTCTTTGCAAATAATTGTGTTATTAGGGACATAGTTATTAAATATGTTCATTAAGCTGTCTGTCAAATATTGTACTTGCTCATTTACGTTACGGTTGTTTAACATTTTTTCACAATTAATATAATATAGACTTCTTTTGATACCATCTATATTAGCTCTAGAGAAGTCCCAAACTGTGGATCGGTAGTGTAGTGTAGTGGTTAACGCTCTCGCCTTTGACTTGGGCGACCCGGGTTCGATTCCCGGCTGGAGCAAAGATTTATA
>JANTOQ010715116.1:0-10025 GCA_027564595.1 Bythotiara depressa | reverse complement strand
ATTTTGCTGGTTTTTAGCATATATGGCCATTGTAAATATGGTGACAAGTGACGTCATATTAATGAAAATATAAGGACGAGAAATTTTCAACCAATGAATTATCTTTGTTTGGTGAGTTAGGCAAACCACTCACTTTCTACAATCTTGGTCATTATTTATTGGAATTTTGGCGTTTTATGCTGATTCGTGTGTTAGCACCTTTATCTCTCCACGTGTACACCTGCATGAGATTGGGATTAAGTGTTGGTGGGAAACTGTGTAGGATCGCATGCCACCATGGTTTACTGAAAAATATCCGAAATTGTCCTTATTTCACTGATTACGCATTTTATGGACGTCAAAACGCCTCAAATGGACCAATTAAGAGCATAGCGAGACCGTGTTTTGCGTAAGACAATTTTTTGGGCATTGTCCGCAGATATTATGATTTTTGGTCCTCTAATGCAACCAGAAAATTACCTGAATACCCTATCTTTCCCAGGAAGTATCGATGTTGCTCTAGAGAAACTCGATTTGCCAGGAATGGATATATTTTTCTTAGAACACTTTAGCCAGGAATTAGACAGTGATTTTACTATGTCAAATCAAATACCACTCTTAGAACAGCTCAATGTTCCAGGAAAGTAAATTTGTTAGTGTTGTTTTATTGCTCATTCTTGATATGATTCCGGTAAGCCGTTTGTTTTCGCGCTAATACTTCGTGTAATCGCGCACTGAAATAGTGATGCCGTGCTAGAGAGTCAACATAATTAACGAGTCGATTTTATTTACGAGTCGACTTGAATTACGGACTGTTGTGGATTACGGACCGACTTGAGTTACGACGAGTCGACTTGAAGATTGAATTTTGGCGGCGGTCTAACTTCATAAGTTACTTTCAGATCTGTTTGACCAGTTACCTTATATTTAACAACGCCATTTGGTAAGGACAAGAAGCCATTGATAGTCTTGCTCAGACTTTTTGGTACATGACCAACAATGCGTGCTTTATGTATCACTGTTACTGCGTATTTGTCATGTTCGTTATCATGTTCTTCCTGCAATGTTAAGGATTCGTCTCCAACCGTTGGCGTCGATATGTTCATATAAGCGATATAGCCACGGATAAAAGAGTCAAATGCGAACGCTTCTTCCTGCAAGACTATCACTGGAATTCTTGCGTCTACGTCTTTAAACAAACGTTGAATCAGATTTTGACTTGCCATGCTTGTTTTTGTGTGCTATTTGCAATGAGTGATTTTGAAGTGCAAATCGAACGTCGTTTTTGTTATCGAATGTCAAATCGAACGTTTAAAAGAAACGTCTTCAGTTTTTTCATATTTTGTGTAAAAATCAAGCATCACATCATCCACAAACATGGCGATGTCGAAGCATCAGCTTGCCGGCGGCGCTCTTGAGAAGAAAATATTATCACTAGAAGAAAAAATAAAGTTCTTAGATTTTGCGAAGGGAAACAAAAACCTTGGTTGCCGGAAACTTGCTGAAGTGTTCAAGATTGGAAAAACTGCTGCTGCCAACATATTAAAGAACGAAAAGAAATTAGACGAACAGTATGAAATTTTTCACGAAAAATCTAAAAAAACGCAATCGCTCTGGAATGTATATGATGTCAATGTCAATGTCAATGATATTTTATGCTTGGTACCAAAAATATTGTTCGTCTAATTTTACCCAAGTGGTCCTCTACTCAAAGAAGAAGCACTTGAGATCAAAAATCAGCTTCAAAACAGTGAGCTTAAGATTGTTGGTTGGACAAATGGAAGGCTACATATGCCATTAAAGAACGGAGAATAGTCGGAGAAGCTGGAGATGTCCCTCGAGGAACGATCAACTCTTGGATGGAAAGTCTACAAGAACTGACGGCAGGTTATTCATTAGAAAACATTTGGAATATGGACGAGTCCGGTTGTTTTTTCAAAGCTCTCCCTGATACAGGTTTAATGGAGAAGGGTAAACCAAGCCAAGGGTGGTAAAAACTCAAAACAACGATTTACTATTTTTTCGTGAATGCTGCTGGTGAAAAAGTCGATGAGCCCATTGTAATTTGGAAGAGTAAAAGTCTACGTTGTTTTCGAGGATTGAAAGATGTTACAAGGCCTGCCGATGTCCACTACTTCGCTTATCCAAAATCTTGGATGACATCAGACGTAATGCAAACTTCCCTCTCACGTCTCAACAGAAAACTTAAAGTTATCTTTTTTCTTGACAACGCTACATGTCACCCAGAGTCAATATTTTCGCAAATTAAATTCGTTTTTCTTCCGAAGAACACAACATCAAGACTTCAACCGTTAGACGCAGGAATTATCCGAAACTTCAAAGTGAAGTATAGAACAACTTTGGTCAAGTACGTGCTTTCAAGAATCAACAAGAATGCATCTGCTTCATATGTTGTTAATAATGTGGATATTTTGATGGCTATTAGATGGGCACAGAGTGCAATGGAAAGCTGTCTCTTTGTCAAAAATTAAAAATTGTTTCGAGAAATGTGACTTCGTTAAGTATACCGATGTATTGATGGAAGATGAAGAACATTTGGAATTCGAAGAACTTGTTCAAGAGTCTTTGTCCTGATCTATCTCCTTTAGAGTTTGTAGAGTTTGTAGATTTCGATTCTGTAATCCCGACAGCAGAACCGACGTTCGCTGTTCATGAAATTGATTAGAGAGTGGAAGCTCGAGCTGTGTGCATTGAAAATTTGACAAATCCACAAACCAGTGACCAGCTCATACCTACCATTTCAGGCGAAAGTGATGATGAGACAGGTGAATACGCTAGCCAAGGAGAAGGTCCAGGCATCGTGCGCTCCATGAATCTGCTTGACCAGCTGCTTAAATGCACCGCATTGGATGATGATGACATATCCGCTTTGGCTGACGTGACGAAACAATTAGAAAACTTGAGATTTCGAGAAAAAAACTATTTTAAATGATGTAATGAAAGTCTAATGAAAACTTATGCACAAAATAACATGTGTTTTTTTTACTCCAATAAGGAAGGCCGACCCCTAATTATCTGATGTAATGTGGATTTTCCAGTCGGGTCTTGATTTTAATTGCCTGTCGGACCTTGATTTTTAAGGAACTTTCTATAAAGCGGACACTTCTATATAGCGGACACCAAATCTTTGCACGAATGGTGTCCGCTTTATAGAGATTCCACAGTAGAAGTTTTCTGCCGTAAGAAGTTACAATGCAGAAGTAAACAATTTTTTTACGAATAATGAGAAACACAGCAATGAAACAATGTGTAAAACATTATTCTCTTCTCAAGTGATCGAAATAAATATGAGAGGCGTGTGTGTGTGTTTCTTGCGCACAATACGTTCATGTTTCATATTATGGGAGAAGTTACATAAGCGAACAGATTATATATGAACTGGTTGAATATTCTCAATGGCAGGAAGGTGTGGCGTGATATAGTTGTAAGTAATTTCAAATGCTAAATATATATTTTAGTATTGCTATTACTGTTTCGGTAAGCTCTCTTGCAGATAGATCAGCTGCGTACATAGAAATACATTTAATGAAACAAAATTACATTTGCTAAACCTTTGGGCAGCATTCTTATCGACCATCGAAAAAGTGTCCCTTCCTCAAATTACATATTTATTACAGAATGAGAAAAGATATTCTTGGTTCTGTTGTTTTCAGTTGCAGAATAACAAAGGAGAGTTCTTTAACATACCTTCCTCATTTTGTAGGATCACATACATTTCAGCAGATATTATGCGCAAAATTTACCATTGTTCACAATAACCATGAAGTTACGTACTATATACCTGCTGAAATATGTGTGATAGTGAAAACATAACTGAAAATCATTTCATTCTCTAGTAAATGCAATTTAAGTAAGAGGCATTTTTCGAAGGCTGATAAGAAATTTGGCAGAAAAATGCTGACATGAGCATTCTCAGATGCCATGATGGACTTTTTTGTGTGATGTTATAGACTCTATGGTGACTGATTAGTGTGCCAATTATTATGATTGAGGCATCATCCAATCCAAAGTTATAGATGGAGGCATGCTTTCACTCCAACGTTAAATATATCAATTAACTGCTGTAACCAGGACAAAGCGGCAAAAAGAAAATATTTTAGTAGAATGTCAGATCTCTTCGGCATTGATGGCCAATTGAATAAGGTTGGTGCTGTTAAAGCGCCATGTCGGTGTAAATAATGTTGATATGAGTGAGATATTTGTTATTCAAATAAATTTGATGCTTTTATACATCTTTTCAATTTTGTGGTGCAAAACAGTTTATGCCCCCTTATCCAGGGTCTAATTTTTTACAGTGCCCAATTCTGTTGCTGAAAATCTTTCGTAGCTCCCTGAAATCCCTTCCGGACCCTACTCGGCATTAATAATGACTGGTCCCTAAGATACATAGATGCAAGGACAGTGAAACAGATTTTCATAGAACATAGTTAGAACGACGAATGCTAAAGCATAAATGGATTAGTAAGGAACACAGAATTAAAAACAGCAGAAAACAAATCATGAATATAGAACTGAGAATACGATGTTAATAACTTTCAGATTCAGCGTATAAATTTATTCTTAAAAATACATATTCCATGGTTAGTTCATCTATTAACAAATTATGATCCCTTCCTCTAATGTGTGTATGTGCCAACATCCTCATACACCATTTGTACTTCATACACCATTTGTACTTAAAGATTAACAAAACCGTCCGTTATGCATCGATGCGTTATGTATCGACATCGATACACTCCATCGTGAATAAAATGAATCCACAATCAAATATTATTTCTGATCTGCAATCTCCTTCTTCTCTATGACATAAAAATGATTGTCAGTATCAAACACATATGTATCACATATAGTTAACAACCGCTATATCGAACCCTGAAGGGGCCGAAAGATTTGTTAGAAATAGCGAATGTTAGAAATAGCCGATCTCAATTTACAAGAGTTGATGAACAAGGGAGTATAACTTTCCAGAATTTCATGAACATTTGGAGTTTAATTTTATAAAAAAAAGGACTTCAAAAAATTCCATACACCAAACAGAATCGTTGTTTTCGCTCCTCTACGTCGGCGGTAAAAACCTTCTTAATTTCGTACGTGTCATGTCTCGTCTTGCATTGGTGCAAAAATGTTTGAAATTAAGGAGTCTTAGACCGTTTGTGTAGTGTAGTGAAAACAACCCTTGTAATTGTCGTGAGGCGTTATAATATTCAGCACAGGTATATCTTTTGACGATGAATCTGAATCTGTAACTCGTTTTTTATAAAAATAAACTTGAAATTTTTCATGATATTCGTGAAAGGTCAATTGTATTTTGTTCAAAATATCGAACGTTCCAAATAAGCAGCAGTCAAAATAGCACATGTTGGCTGTTGAAATGAATAAAATGTTCGTCTTTATACAAACAGTTTGCGATTTCCAAGTAATTAGTTCCACAAAACAGTTAAGTTATTTCAGTCTTTCATGACCGTTGCAAAGAGGAGGAAAGGTAAAATAAATTTAAAAATCGGCTTTACTTTCAACTATATCAAGCTATCAGCTCGGAAATGTTCTTTTCGCCAACAATATAATAAACAGTAAATTGCGAATTAATCGAGAGTAGTTAATAGAATAATCAAATAAAATTAAACGTATTTTGTTGGCTGCTCCATTGTTGTATTTATCCCTTAAATGCATAAGCATACCTCCTGGTTATATTAAACTGTCTAGTGGAAACCTTTATAACATTATGAGGAACCGGGTGGTGTTATCAGCTTTTACCAAATTTATTTTACATTACATTTGCAATAATTAACACCTTGGAAACAGCAAAATAGCAAAGAAATGATTAATAATTTGATTCTTTACCGGGGGACACTATGCATTAAAAGGTTAAGATGATTATTAACATTCTCGATCGTTTGTTTTTCAATTTTCATAGTTAGTATATTTTCAATTTCCATTTTGTACTGACTAAAGGTTTTCACAATAAAATATGCTGTTATTTCTTGCTGGTTACCTTAGTTTCCTACATTACGTAAAGAAATCCTTAACATTATTATTAAAAAATATTAAAAAACACTTTCGTTGTTCAAAACGTTTCAAAGATTATTTATTTATATTTTTGTTTTGTCCGTATCGGTCCTAAGGTAAGAAAATGATTTCCTTGTTTTACACCCATTTTTGCTTGAGTCCTATTAAACCTCTTATATTCCGATTATTAAGTATTTTAATTTCTTCCTAATGTTTCAGTTTACAAATTACTTAAAATTACAAAAGAAGTATCTATAATCTTACAGCATGCTTACAAAGTCTCGTCTTCCTCCTAATTTAGCCATTTTAGCGCGTCATGATTTCCTGAAGCGCACAGCTAATTGAGGTATATACAATTAACGGTGATTTCCACCAAGAAAACGCATTGGCATGCGCAATCCTACGCCTACGAGGTTTTCCATATCTACCTCCATTCTCGTTCTCTGGATACTTAATTGAAATTAGGCTAAATACGAATGGGCCTAAAACATCAACTAACAGTTGCACTCATGTTGCACAGCTGACCAAGCTTATTCTGAGATTCTCATAGCAATCAACTCACTGAGGATTTCAAATCTTCTTTGCTAAATGGGTTGAAATAATCAATCAGGGGCTCTTGTAAGACAAATGAAGACGATATATAATCAAATCCATGTCACGTTTTTGTGTTATACACGCCGTAAGATATGAAACAGAATCTAAGAAAATTGAAATGTTGTCATGTGCAAACTGGTGTGTTTGTTAAGATACTCAAAGCTGAAATCTTAGACATTAACATTTACTAGTTACCTTATAAAAAAAAATCCGGGCTGTTTGTATGCCCATATAAAGGCCGGGGAAGGGGAAAATCCCCCATATTGAACTTCGGATTGAAATATGCAATGAAGTTAATTTCTTGTATTGAAATACAACTACCTTATTGGCCCTTATTCCGCCGGCCCTAATTCCGCTAAACTAAAAATTAGGGATTCCTCCATTTAGGGCCGTTTTTCTCTTGGTATAAGCCCATTCGCTTATTTAAAGGGTCTTGATTTCCGGTATTTTATTTTATACAGAATAATCACGTTACCTAAGGTTTCAAAGAGCTAGTTCTTAACTTTTAAAGTGAAAGTAACTGATAATTTTTGGGGGAAATTGGGTTCTAGAAATGTTCTAAGGTGGTGGGAAACAACAAATAATCCGCTAGAAAGGTTTTAGAGCAACAATTTTGCATCAATAGCTAAAATTTCAAATAAAAATAGAAATAAAAATCCGCCGCGACAGGAAAAATTTTCGATTTTTTACAGCTGGTCAGCGATTTTTTAGGATTTTTGGTTTTCTACTTTGAGATCTCTTAACTCTTTGTCAGTTTGTCTGTCCTGGGGAGTTATAGAGCGCCAAATTTAACAAAACTTGTTTTTGGTCTTAAAAAGTTCAAAGTCTTGCAAATTAACGGTAATGTATAATATTCTTAGTAACTTTTGATTTGAAGTCAGAATTAAGTCATAAGATGAAATTAGCTATCAAAGAAAGATCAAGGAATAAGCCCACATAAGCCCACATGTGAGCAGATTAAAATTTTCATACAAAAAAGAAATAACAGCGGTGAAGCTAATTACAAGATAATTATGAATAAGTAATTATTATTATACCTATAATATAAACAAATCTGAAAAGAAATATTTAAATTGAAAATTGAAAAATATATTTACACCCTGGTCAGAAATGTCTCATAACCCCGTGATTAGAAATATTTTTGAAGTTTTAGCTTCATAGCATTTTTCATTCGAGACAGATAGGGATATCCCCTCCCCCCGCCCTCCTCCCGGCCTTTGGTTAAAGAAACATCATAGACGTGCATATCAACATACCTTCGCTTTCAGGTTTGTGTCCCACCTTGTGATGTAATGAAAAAGCTTCCGCGGTCAAAGCAGGAAGGTATTTGCACATTGGATTAGCGCAGAATGCGTCCCCTTTATATCGTTCCAGATTTAACAGTTTCAACTGATCGCTGTTCTTGTACCACGTCCATCCTTTAGTGTTCCTTACTGAACTGTGAAGAAAGAGAATGAAAGTAAAAAAATTTGATTGCTAGAACAGGAGGGATTTTTGTTCTGTAGGATACCATCATAACGCACTGAGAATAAAAAAGTACTGCTGATAACGTGGGCAATTAGGACAGCATTTTCGGTGATTTTTCACGCCTCAGTCGCAGAGGCAAGTCTGATTATGTTCGCCGTTTTGTGTAATATTTAGTATTTTTGGACTGTCACAGACCAAACAACCTTAACCCTATTAAGCCTGGGGGGAGGTCATTTTTTCACGCGAAAAATTAATAACTTTTCATCAAATAAAGTTATTAACTTGAAATTTTATAAGAAGCAAAATGGCGAAAATATTATTTTAAAAATTCCACCTATCAGGGGGTAATGTCTTCCAAAACTTTGTTGCTAAAAATATGATCAAAAACCAAATTCTCCCTAAGCCTTTATTTTGTATGTTTGTAGCATAGATGATTATATATTTGGAAAATATTTCCATTTAAAAGGAAAATCAATGCACTTACTGTAAAAATTGACCTAATTGTCAAGACAATAGTCCATAGTGACTCTGGTAAAAATTACAAAGCTTGTTCCATACAGATCAAGAGATATAATAAGATTTGTACCGCGAGCAAAATTGACTTAATTCTAAGTGCTTTAGACGTAATTTGGCAATCAATGTCATGTATTAATTTTTCAACACGCTACAGGCGAGGCATCACTTGGAGGCGGTGTAAAGTGTCATACAATACCTCCACAGCGCCGCAAACCTTTGTCATTTCTGAATCCCTTTATCGCTTAGGCTAATTTTAATCTGACCTTTTTTCGAATTTTATATAGGTCAATATCATATTTCTTTTAGTTACCATTCCCCCTACATTGTATAGGCCATTCGCGCAAATTTCTCCATTTGGGCACTTACGAAAATTAACAAATAATGAAACAACACAAAGAAATACTTTCAGGGTCCTATATTATATTGTTTCTATATCATATGCCGTCAATAGCACTTTATCCACACTTTGCACTCCTCTCCGGCTTTTTTAATTTTGATAAAAAGGGGGAACGTTCGGGTTAAGATGTTATGTGTAAACACAATGTGAATAACAAATAGCAAATTCACTTTCCGGAAATAAATACTAACCTTCCACTTGTTCCAGAGCCTGTAACTTTGTCTGGTAAAGTTGGTTCTATTTCACACAATGGAATTCCAACAAAATTAAGAAACCAGGCCGCAAAATCTTGACAGTTCCAGAAAAATATGAAATAACTGCCAAAATTGTTCATAATTGATAACCCACTTTCCAAAATATCACGAAATGTGATCTGTTTTATACCACTTGTAAAAAACGAGACAGATTTGTTGTCTAAAAATTTATCATACTTTTCTGGATAGATTTTTTCAAATTGAAGCGTCACGTGATTGTAATTGTTGTGTTTCTCATACATGTGGGCTGCGTACGAATTAAAAACACTAAACTTCTCTCCACAACATATATGTGTAACATTTTCTCCCCCTTCAGACCAATGTTCCTTGAAATTATGTTCAGCATATTCTCCAAACGAATCTGTTTTGAAATTGCATTCTGGACATTTGAAATCTCCTTTAATATATTTTCTTTCTTCGTTTTCCAAATCAATCTCCAATTCTAATCTGAACGCCAACCTCGTGCTGACATTTCTGACTTTAATTATAACTGCGCGATGGGCGCCACGCATTACGCCCCATTTCTTCATCCCAAACTCGACTTCGTACGTTTTATCCAAATCCAACTTACATTGTTCCACAAAAACCTTCGCATGTTTCCAGGATGATTCTAAATTGTCATGTCCAACTGCTGATGCAAATACCACTTGTTCCATACCGCTTTCCTTACTTTCTCTACAACAAGAACAAACCTTATCTGTTTAATATTTGTTGCCCCAAAAAATGAATGAAATCAATACTGATTTCCATGGTATGTTTCTTTTCCCAGGGGGTTAATTACTGGAAATACA
>JANTOQ010714894.1:0-10026 GCA_027564595.1 Bythotiara depressa | reverse complement strand
ATCTTCTTCATTGTATCTCATCATTTATGTATGTTAATAAACGTCCACTGTTTGAACTAATATCGAACCGGTATGGTATTTCAAATCCAGTTAGAATAAACCGACTATCTGTGGAAGATGCATCGATTTTAGTTTCAGCTATTGTGAATACACCAACAGATTTATTTGCTAACTTATCTCATGTAGAGTTAATAATAACGTAAGGCAATATAACCTTCGTAGGATTTTTGGTCCTAAGCATATTAAGTTGACTTACTTCTTTTACTTGCTTAGTCAAGTCATTCACAGACCGCTGAGAACTTGATGGTGATATATGCCGTTTGAATATATAAATTTTATAAAATTATAAGTTATATACTTTCTGCAAAACAACAGTATCTATTTATTAAGTTTTGATACTTTTTTTATTGATGTCTCTTTTATAATTTCGTGTTACAATAGTCGATATAACTAATTTTGTAAATGGGGATATATTTCACCCTCCTCCACAGTCCTACAAATGCTCTGTCGTTGTTTTGCACCTCCACTTGAAGCCATTTTAAAAGACTGTGTCCGTAAAATATCAGGTGACATCGACGAATGAACAGTGAATTGACCTTTAATGTTTTCCGGCCTTCCTCATCAGGTTTTATTCTAATAAGTATGCCAAAAAGCTACGTTTTTATAAAGTACACGATATCAAAGTTGCATATGTGTCCATGTTCTCTATCCCATACCACAATCACATGAACTCTTGTTAGCTGAGTAATAATGATATTATGATAATTAAATAAACGTCTCATTTCTTTCCTCTCTTCCTTTGATATGATAAATTCACTTAGTTTTACTGGAAAAAAAAATAGAATACAAATATTTCTCAATTTGGCTAAGGAACACTTCAACGTTGGTAAGTAAGTATAGGTAGAAATGGATTGTATTAAATATTTAGATGGATTAGCACTTACATCCACATAATCCTTGAAAATCAAGTCACAAATTGGGCTTATCAATCATAGTAGGTATAGGAATATTACCTAACCCTTATCTCAAAACAGTAATGAGTATACCAGACGGAACATTTACACTAAGATTAAATACACCATTTGAGCAAAATAACCTTTTTAACACTTTGACCTGTAGGAAAACTTTTTGATCACTAACAAACTTACAGTAGTACTAAATCTCACTTTGAAGCAAACAAAGAGGTGCTACTAATATCACTTGACAGTAAAACATTTACAGGTGGATTATTTCTTAATTCATTTATCAAGCAGGACAGAAAATTAACTACAATCCTGGACATGATACGATATGACATGATATGATCCTGGATATTGGCATAAACCGCCAAATATTTAAAAATCAAGTTCCATAATAACTGCCAAAGTGTTCGTAAATATAACTGGAGAAAGAATTAAACTTTTCCGGTGTACCAATGACTTAAGACTTAAGATCTTAGGTACTTTGCTAGAAAAGTGACCGTGTATATGTAGCACGATTGGACAAGGGGTATAGTCTCACCGTCCTCTTAATTGGTCCATTTGAGGCCTTTGTGACGTCATAAAGCGTGTAGATCAGTAAGATAATGACAATTTTGGATGTTTTTCAATATATCACAGTGGCACGGACGATCTTACGCGGTTTCCCGCCTACACCAAACCCACATTTCGTACAATAGGCACGAGAAGGGAAACGTGGTAAAACACGAATCAGCATAAAATACCAAAAGTGCCATAATTAATGTCCAAGATTGTAACTATTTGTCAAAGTTCGAAAGAATTGACAATATTAGATTGTTGAAAAATAAATTCATCCATATGCTAATATGATATGATTTCCCTACTTCTAGTTGTTTTCTTTCCTTTTCCTCTTTGCTTTGCGTTTTGCTCGGCTATCGGTAAACTTTGTTGTTAGAGTTAACTTTCTTTTATTAAGTTACAATTACTAACGGAAAAATAAAAAAACAGACAGCATATAAACTAGTACAGACATAAAACATGTAGCACACTCGCAATGTACAGAATTGTGATATCGGAAAGTGTGCTACCCAAACCTAAAGCAAATAAAATATAAGAAATATATGGTCAAGTGGTCAAGGTTAACTATGGAACGGTTTTGTGTTGTTTCCTTAGAGTAATCAATCTATCAAAACGTTTCGATGGAATAATAAAATTAATTACAAGGGTTATAATATTTTTATTTGAATTGAAATTATACTTGTTATTACCGTAAAGAAATAAATAAACTACAAATTAGTTTTAATGTGGTAAAACAGGGATATTCTTCTGAGTGAGATTTTAGGCCACATAGATCATGTATGTTGATACAGGAGATGCAGTTGGCCGTGTAAAGCGTAACAATTGCCTATCTTATACATCCAGGGAGGGTGATTTTCTTATATTCATATCAAGAATATTATATTTAGTTGCATAAAAGGGAAAAAAGAAGACCTGAAACGTTCCGTTGTTATGGTTGGTATGTTGTTGAACATTCTTGCTGATCTAAGTTTATAAGCACAAGTATAAGTAAACCTCTCAGATAGGACGCAGTTTGGTTATAACTAATTTTATAAAAGAAACAGTCGCCCACAATATCTTCGATCTGATAGGTCTTGAAAACTAGTTCTTGATAAAACTTTTTTCTCGCGAAGTTCCACGTATTGCTTGGATTGTAGCTAAAGCTGCATTGTATTGGACGGATACGATATTTTGAGAAAAACTTTCATTACAGAGATTATCATAAGCAATGTAACCGTGATCTATATGAAGTCTTACAAAGGATTTGTAAATATTTAGTAAGGTATGGCTTGGCATGTAAGGAGTATAATCGATTATTAACTTTAGTAGTTTTCTCTTTCAAGTTATCTCGTCTTTTCATTCCTCAGTTTAGAATTTCTTGCCACATTTCGACGTTTTTTAATATATTTTAATATATGCATGTTTCTTTTACCGGGGTGGTCGTATTTAACATGATGACGATTATAATCGGTCAAATGTGCGTGTTCCATCAATGAGTCAAATTAATATACGAAAGTAATAAAAGGTAAACAGAAAAAAATACAGCAGCACTTTTATATAGTGTGTATTGAAAGATTGTATCAAAACGCCACATACTTTTTTCTGTTTTTACATATGTTTCCACAACTGCCATTTTCAATAACAACTTAGTATTTACACAAAAGTAAGGTTTCGACTCAAGAATACGGTCTCGTGCTTGATTTCCACCTGTTAATTATAAAATCGTTTTTCAAGAGAAAACTTATAAAAAAGCTTATTCTGTTGATGTTGACCGAGACCTTACTTCTTTGTGAAACGTCATTTTAATTTCAAAATACAATTGTAACTATCTGGTTTCTTGAAATGCAGAAATTATTACAACGTTATTTTCGAGCACGAGTTCAGAACATGCTCGCTTGGTAACTGCTAAAAAATAAACTGAGCATGCACAGCTTTGACCGAAGTTGGTCGCACGCTTATATTCGTCCTAGTGAAAATCTGCGTTTAAAAAAACTATTTATGGAATTGCTTTCTCTTCAATTTCAGAACCGTTTCCGTATGGAGTAGAAAATGGTGATACAAAAATAGCAGATGGAAGAACAGTGGAAAGAATTATTTATACAATAAAGCAACCGATCCTATTTCGTTGGCCAAGTATTAATGCTATAACTGTAAGTAATTTTTATTAGAGTATCTCTAAATTTATTAATTTGGGACTGGTAATGTTAAAAAGATAATGCATAAATTATAACTGTAAATAATAATATTCGTAATAATATGATATTTGTATCATGTTATGGACCAACATTATTTATTTATTCGTTATATACGCATAAAGAAGATCGAAATTTAATTACTTCCCACCTCCACGGAGAATTGCGGACGTATAATAAATAAATTTCCGTATCAGATAAAGATAGAAAATTCCACATATCTACGGACAATGTTTTCGGACGTAAAGGTGGCACTGGTGTATAATCAATTTGTCAATTCTCGTAGCTAGTTATTACCGTAACTTCCCACGACTAGGTATTCCCAAATTGGCTTTTAGTTAAAGCTGCTATCTATATGTCTGGTACATTATATGAGATGCTATTAATATAATTTTCGTTACTCATTGAGTGGATAGTTTCTTTGATTTTCCTCGCAACCAATTTTCCCAGTCGAATCTATGGTCAAATTTCCAACTGTGATCGGCGATTTCATTTTTTGTGACATCTTCTTTGCGAACTGCTCGGACATGTTATTTTGATCGTTATTCCAGCGTTCCTTTTTATTTACCAATATAGACTGCGTTATAGTCACTACAGGGAACTTGATAGACCACGAAATAATATTCATAATTATGTATGTGTTATGAACGAGCTACATGTTTAAAAAAAAATAAAAAATTCGAGAAGTGTATCGTAAGGACCAAGTAAATATAACATCGTGGATCATATATAACCTTGATTGGAGAGCATTTTGTCATCTTATCACGTTCGAAATAAGTCAAAAACACACGATTTCTAGGTTTGGGAAGATGCGAGAAGAGATCACAATTGTTTTGTGCTTTTGTGCAGTTGATGTGTTGAATTATCATATATACAATATGAGAATTTGGTGCTTCTTGAGAACCAGCAATGCGCCTAGTAGCTACCAATCCTCATTAAAATATTTCAGAAAATCATGAAATGCAAATTCAAGAAATATTTAATAATTGTCATTAAATATTTATTGAATACTCATTTCATGATTTTCATGAAATATTTTAATTCCTCCGCATTACTTATGGCTATAATAAATGTTTATAGGGAGAATATGTCCGTGACATTTCATCCATCCTTAACCCCAACCGCAAACTCCTACATGCGGGCTCGTATTTAAACATATATACCTTTCTTTCGCTTGTGGCATGACAAACGTTTTAAGAAAATAGTTATACTTTAAGTGTTAGTCTTAAATTTATACAGAACTGTACGTTTAATGATAATCATGAAATAGTTTTTGAATTGGTTACTATTAAATATTTGTACGCGGATTTATTGCTAGTAGCTATCCATAACTTTGGACATAACACAGTATCTTTAAACAAAATGTCAAAAATCGTATCCCACACGTGCTTCAGAAATGTCCTTTATTAAATTTGAAAAAAAAGAAACTTTACCACTTTTCCAATGACTTATTTCTTCGGAACCTTGGTACTTTGGTACATAATTAATTGTGGCTGTTATCCTCCTTATTGGTCCATTTGAGATCTTTGAATAAACGCCTGTATAATATTAGAGGAGCGTTTGTTGTGCGACTAAAGCAACTTGTAATCAACAGAATATAGCAATAATCAATAGAATTGAGGGAAAGTACACATGGCCATGTTCAAGTGAAAGGTAACAAAAACCTGTCAGTTGATTGGTTTATTTTCATTTATGAAATTTTTCCTTCGGTCACCCTCTAAATATGGTGGCTGTAACCTATTTTCTTTTTCTCCATTAAAGGGGGAGATGTAAGAAGGAAAGTAGAGCAACGAGAGAAGGAAATAGCTTAGTAACTAGACTGCATTGTAAAGCCGTTCATTTTTAGCATAAACTTTCTCAATACGCAATGAGCTTACATTAACTATAGGCAGTCTCACAAATATTTTTACTATAACTGCATTTATAGTAAAAGTTTACGAAATGTCGAAACCAATTTACATACTTATAAACTAACCAGAATGTTTTAACCTTCCATTAATATTATAAACTTTCTTGATATACAGTGAGCTTATCATCTAGTATATGTCGTCTCGCAAATGTTATTACAATAGCTGTATTGATAGTCAAAGTTTACCACATGTCGTATAAGTTACCGGCATGTGTCAGCCTTTATCATAAACTTTGTTGATACGCAGTTGGTATTAATCTTTACTTCAACTGGCAAATGATGGATGTGGAAGCTTAACATCTTCCGATATTTACCATATCATGCTGATGCACATTATTATAATTTGAAACATGTGAGAGAAGGATAGATGACATTTACGGTATCGCGCTGGTACAGATTTAAGATGATTATTGATAATTTATTGATGGTTTATTACGCAACAATAATAAATGTATATAAATCTTCTACATTGTATTGATTATGTAGTTATGTTATCTTTAACAATCAGCATGTATTATATAAAGCATTCTATGAGAAGGACAGTCGTATTGTAGAGGTACAATTCTTCATTTGGTAAGAAAGAAATTATTAAGTAGAAGTATAAAAGTAAAGCTATGAAGAGTTCACATGCATAAAATTCGTTTTCATTTAGTAGTAGTATCCGTAAGAATATCCATTGTCTATTGTTGCAAGGTGACACAAAATATAACTACGTACAACCTTGACAACCCCCTAACTTAAATGTTAGCTGTAAATATTTCCTCAATAAATCTTGATACCATGGAAAGAACATTTTGCTGAAAAAATACGAGCATAAAGTTATTTAAAGTTATTGATATCTTATAAAAGAAAATCACCAATATTTTACATACTAAACATTTGGTGATGAGGTGCTATTCAGTGTAATAACTTACTCAATGAAATTCCTGGAAGAAAATATTTTTTAGAATGATCAGTTGACGCATACATTTACAAATGTATATATTTTATAGAGTGTATAAAGGGTCAGCTTTTCTATATTTGGACCATTTTTTTTGCCTCATCAACAAAGTAAAAAATCAACATGGTCAAATGGTACGATAGTTTCCCAGACTAATGCAGGATGTGGTATAAAGCCAGTTGACAGTTATAAGATTGAAGAGAAAAGGTTAGCACCACTTTCTTCTAATAATGGAAATAATATCGTTTAAATTAATTTACAGCAGCTTGGTTTACTTGCCTTGCTCCTCTAGGCATTTGTTGCATAAAGTTACTTTATCATGAAAAATACTTTTTCAAATGTAGCCACTAATTTCCCGAAAAGGTTATTTACGGAGAAAGGAATTTAGACTTGGATACCTCTGTAAATGTAATCGATTGCCAACAAAATGATTACCACAGTGACCTTCTCAGTTCCAATAAGAACTTATTAAAAATTATGAATCTAAACACTCAATCAATGCTCTCCAACTTTGATTAAATTAATGTGTTAATTAACTCATAGCCATTTGATATAATTATCCTGTCTGTTAGACAATAAACATCTGTTGGAATATGTAGAACTTCAGGCTATGTCATGAAGTATTGTAATAGACGAGATAAACGTGGTGGTGGTGTTGGTGCCTATATTAGAGAAGACATTAAGATTAAAATAAGAAATCACATAATAAAGCTTGATGATGACTTCAAACACCTATGGATTGATGTAGCAATCAAAAACAAATATAGTCACATCTTAATCGGTATCTTCTACCAGCGTAATTTTGATGTAACGCCTAAAATGGAATGGTTGAAAAGATTTGAAGAACTACTACTTAAGGTGTCTACAGTATGGTCCGGTTTGTTACTGATAACAGGCGATATGAACTTAGATCTTCTTGACAAAACACCTGTCCTTACCAGGACTTACTTAAATATACTTCACTGGTTTAACCTCACACAGCATGTTACAAAATCCACGAGAAAAAGAAGATCGTTAATTGACCATATTATTACAAACAATCCATCGAAAGTGCAAATTTGCGATGTTCTTTCCACACCTGAAATTAGCGATCATGATGCGGTTTATGCGTGTGTAAATGTTAAAGCTGATCGTTTTGAGCCTCGTTTTAAATACATCCGTGACCATTCAAGGTTTCGTCTGAATAATTATGTGTCTGAAATTAAGACTCTTCCATTTAGTGCTCTCTAGGGAGTAGAGACTGCTGAAGACAAGGTACATACCTTTAATCTGTTAATAACTTATTGTGTTGGTAGACACGCTCCACTCAAAGGAATTAAAGTAACCAGACCACATGCTCCCTGACTAAACGATTTGGATATTCGTTCTCTTCAACAAAACTGCAAGCGCAAAAGTTTTATTGCACACAACACTCAAAACGAGAAAGACTGGAAATAATTTCGTGAAGTTAGAAACAAAGTAAAATCGCAAATAAAACTCACAAAACATAAGTTCTTTAAATCTGCGTTAAGTTCTAAAAAGCCAAAAGAAATTTGGAAATTTATCCATAGAATCCTTAATCCCAATCCTAAAAAAGTTAACATTGATCCTGAAATACTTAATTCACACTACTTATCAACGCCACAACGTCTTCTAGGTACCACTACAGACTCCGTCGACACTCTCTATGAATTTATTAGCAATCTACCAGACAGAAACTCTGAAAATGAATTTTTCCTTCGTGATGTCACCTATAATGAATTCTTACAATAATTGTCACCTATAATGAATTCTTACAATAATTAAAATTACTAAGAAGTGAATGTTCGTCTGGTTATGATAACATTTATGTGCAGTTCATTAAGCCAGTGATTAATGTTTTAGCTTCACCCCTTACGCATATCTTTAATTCAGGTATTTCAGAAAATTTATTTCATATGCAATGGAAGATAGGCAAAGTCACATATATACCGGAAATAAATGATGATTTAAAACCGGACGAGTTTATCCCAGTTTCACTTCTACCCGTGTTATCTAAAGTGTACGAACGTTGAATACCAAAGCAAATCTGTAATTTTATAGAGACACATAATGTTTTCAAAGCGACTATGTCTGGCTTTAGAAGATCTCATTCCACCAAAACGATTCTTCTTAAAATCCGAGATGATATAATAAAGGCAATGGAAAGAGGGGAAATCAGCTTAGCATATTTTGCGGACTACTAAAAAGCTTTCGATACTGTTCAGTACAAAACCATCCTATCAAAACTCTACTCATGCGGATTTTCTAAAGCTGCTGTTTTATAGTATCTCACCCAACGGTATCAATATGTACAGGTTAATGATAAATCGTCTGCGTACGGCATGGTTGAATTTGGTGTACCCCAAGGCTCAGTCCTTGGGCCTATACTGTTCAATATCTACGTTTACGACTTGCAGGATTTTGTTACTGGTAACATTTGCCAATATGCTGATGATACGACCAATTATGAACACTGCAAACCAGTTAACTTATCTGAAGGTGTGTCTATTTAGTCACATTTATCTAGTCTTAATGACTGGTCAGTCCAAAACAATCTACTGTTCAATGTTCCGAAAATGAATCCATGATATTTTCAACCAGAAATATGTCTGCTCTACATAATATTAATGATCCAAATTACTGCAGGATTCGTTTCAATGACGCTACTCTCGAGAACGTGCCAATTTGGAAAGTTCTCGGAGTATACTTCGATGAACACATGCAATGGAAGCATCACTTTGACGAAGTAATAAAGTTGACTTTTAAGAAGATGTTTAAAAACTTAAATGTTTTACACCATTTACACTACGCAAGCAATTAGTCAATACTTTGATTTTATCAAAACTTGATTACTGCACCGTTTTATTTTTCAACGCACCACAATATCGCTTAACTCGCATGCAAAAAGTAATAACCTGCGCAGCATCATTTGTTACTGGCAAGTACTGCATCATTATCGATGCTATAAATTTAAATTGGTTACCGATACACCAACGTAACAACTACAATCTTCTTAAACTTGTACACAAATCGCTATATAACAACGATATTTCGTCTTATTTGAGGATTGCTTTTAACTTGGATCGTAAGTCAACGCGTAATAACGACACGAAATGGAAACTAACTGTACCGCGCTGTAGCAAAACGTTTGAAGGAAAGTGTGCTCGTTTATTTAGCGACCTCCCCATAAAGTTACGAGAAGAAAGCGGAAAGAGTTTCTCAACTAAAGTACAGAAGTACTTGCTAGATGAATCGTTAGCGAAATATTTTATTAATCACAGTTAATTGACCATTTACTTATTTACTTATTTATTTATTTTAAATTTGCATATATTGTATTAAAATAAAATATTTTTACTGTTTTCTATCTTATTTTAATGGGACGAAGAGCCATTGTATATATGGAAATGCTCTGAAAGAAACCATTATTATTATTATTATTATTATTATTATTATAACTACTAGACAAATTGTCCAAAAATGGGTGGC
>JANTOQ010714783.1:0-10027 GCA_027564595.1 Bythotiara depressa | reverse complement strand
TATTTTATTTGTTTAGTTATATATTTATTAATTTATTTATTTGCTTCTTTTAAATGTATTTATTATGATTTTAATGTAGTAAATAGAATTACTTACTTACTGACCATCTGCAAATGTTTAAATCATAGATGCCTCTTATATACAGGTTTGACATTATTATATAAGTTGAAAATGAATGAAATCACATTAAAACACAAGATGTTATGTGAGTTAGATAAAATCTGGACTCATGCAAAAAAACAAAAATAAATATGGATTCACTCACCAGCAGCTAGTTTTACTTTACTTTGCCATACACATTCATGTTCAATTTTACATAACACCACATTATTCAACCTAGACAACTGCTTCTTTTCCATTACCATGCAAGAAATAATGTAAGCTGAGTTAATTTTCTTCTTTACATGTTTCCATAAGGTGTTCATATACAAACTATTTATATATTCTTTTTGCATAGGTCCAATATTTGTTTCCCAACAAATGTTTGGCTGCTTATACTGGCTGTTGTACATCCCATTCATGTATGTCTTGCTAAATAGGACATCTGTATTATTTTTAACAATATTACTATTCAAACTAATGATTTCATTTAATAACTGCGAAAAGAAGTTTTGTTCAGTTGATATGGTTTTTGCAAAACATTTCTTCAAAGATTTCACTATTTTTCTTGATCTGGATTCTAATAATTTCATATAGAATAAAGTCTTACCTCCACTAACATCATTAACATGGGGAATATTCAAATCATTTAAAGGAGTCATATCAACCATTTTTCCAATGTCTTCCTTCTGATTGTTTTTAATTTCTATGTCATTCATCTCTGCTACTAAAATTCTTGCTGACATATCTACAATATTTTTGCATAGTATACAACTTTGAATTTGAGCTAATTTCTTTACAAGACCAGCCAGTTCAAATGAGTCTGGTATAAAGGGTTTATCTTCCATCTCCCAAGGTTTAAAGAATATAAATGTATGTACAAGTTTGGTAGGTTTCTTCGGTTTGTTTGCAAAGTGTTTCAGTTTGTCTACGATTTTATTATTGTATGCAAATGAGAATTTATCAAGTTTTTTTAACAGTACATGACTGAAATACAACACTGATGTAATAAAAGTTTGATCCAATGAAACTGGAGTTTGTGAAGACAGTTGAATTTTTAGATTTAATAGTTTTTGAGCTATCTTTTTGACATGAAATACAATATTGTTGCAGTTAACAGTTAAGAATCTAGATGTACACATTTGTCGCATCTTTTGTATATACACTTTACAATTGGATTCATTCACAAAGGCTGCACAAAAATCATCTAGTAAAGATAATAACACATCTGCTTCTTCAATAAAGTTCTTTAAACCTGATGTTACTGTTGTTGAGAATTTTTTGAAATGATAAATTAAGACATCCATATTACTTTCATTGGCTGTTTTATATAAATCCAAAATGTTATCTAAGGAGCAAACCAATGAAGACAATCGTTTTTCAATATAAAAAAGTGTTGATGCGAGCTTCAATATTAATTTTGTAGCAAAAAGAAAATCATGCTCTCGTTTTAAACTGTCAATACTAGGTATCAAGTATGAAAAGCTTTGCAGTCTCCCACTGTGTGAGAAACATTTACTGTCTTGATCAGCTTGTAAAACAGTTAGTTTCTTTGATGACTCTATATTGCGTACTGTCATACTCAAGAGTGGTACTGGTACCTCTTTAATTAGTTCCAGAAGGGAATGATCTGTGTTAGCATTGCATTTAAATGAAACATTTTGCATGTATGTCTGTAACATGGATGAACACATCCCATCATTTGCTGATTCATTGCCTTTACTCATTGTTCCTGCATACTCATGTTTCTGTATTATTCTTAAATAAAAATAAGATCATATAAGTACGTCTATTCACATTAATTGGGTAGAAATTCAACAAGGTTAAAAAATGGCATAAAGTACTATTAACTAATATCAGATGACATTGCGTAAGACAACAAAATCTATGGATCTTTATTTAACCCAGTTGGTGTAAAGAGGCATTTTACTTTCCCACTAATATTTAGCTCCCTGTTTAATCAAAATCTGGTCACAATCATATCTTCACGTTACAATATATACCCGTTGACAAGTTCAAATAAGATAAAAGGATGCTTGTAACATTGGATTAGTGTTAGTGTTAGTGGTCTTTATAATTCATGCTGAGAATGAAAAAAAATATGCTAGTAAATAAACACAATACTTTATTGGGAAATTAAGAAATATAGAATAATTTGAGGCAATAATAAATTTCAATGCATAATTATTTTGGAAATACTTCCCAACACTCGCGTTGAACAACGACCAAACTTTTAACTAACTGCGGCCTCATCAAACTTGTGGGATTTCATTTCACGTTGCATATAATACGTAGTGTACTGCATATAGATAATGCGCACGACATGAAGGCTTTCCATATTATAAAGAACGGAAATGAAATACTAAGCTCATCGCAAAAGGTATAGAATCGGAAAATCAAAATAATGCTCCATATTGAATGTGGAGCGCAGCAAGCAGCAAGGCTCTCTCCTGGTCCCTGGATGATCTTATAAAGTTTTAACGAAAACTTTGGTTAGTATACTATTATATTATCTATACTTCCTCTTCCTCTTTTCAGCTAGGCTCCACACTGAAAATAAAACCATTTTAAGAAGAAATAAGCTGGCTAGCTAGCTACACCGTAACTACATTGAGAGATACCCTAGCCACACTTTGTCACTGTCATTTCGTAGCTAGCTGGCTATCTATTCTTGACTTAAATGTACTGAGACCCACTCATTTGGTGCCTAGCTAGTTTAGCTAGCTAGCTATATCATTTTCCTAGTTATGTTTTTGGTGCCTACTAGTTAGTTATCTTTTTCCTTGCCTGTTTAAATGTAGTGAGACCCTTGTAGTACAGAGTAGAATGTATCCCCATGTTCTCTGGTAAATGTTGTGCAAAACGGAGCTAGCTAACTACATTTTGAAGGGGAACCTAGTCACCCATTATTAGAAAATTTGTTCTGCTAACTAAATAAAGCCTTTTAGCAGTTCAGTAGTTTTCGTATTGCAGCTATGGTATCCTCCTTATCATATTGTACAGATGTAGAATAAAATTGTTCGCAAACTTTAATGCCTGCTTTGAAACATAAATACCACCACCACGAAACCTTGAAAGTTTAGCTATACCTCCCAGCCGCCTGTCTTTTTGCATAAACTTTTAATGTTTCTTGCCACAAGTGTATTAGAATAAAACTTATAATAGTGCCATCTGCCTTGACAGTGCATATATCTATTTTCTAAATGTTTTTACAGTTACGGTTGTGCAAAGAGAAATTTGAAAGTTTGTTTTGTTTATGTACATCATGTGGTAAAAAAATTTCCTCAACACATACGGATAAATACAGAAATGTAGCTAGCTAGCTAGCTAGCTTCATTGTTATGTAGTACACAGTTGGAATATATAACATTGTTTGTAAACTTTGCAGTGTGTTTTGAAACATTTGTACCACCACTAAAACACTTTTTAGAATTTAAAATTTGTTTTGTTATGCAACACAGCTTAATAAAACTGATAAACTTTATAATAATTATTTGACAGCAATTGCAATGAAATACAATACAGTGGTTTTTCTTATGTATATTGAAACTTTGATGTAGGCTAGATACTGTAAGCTCTTTATTTAAGTCTTGCTGTCTTGGAATTGGCAATAAATCATAGCATATAATTTTCCTGAGTTTAATTTTAAATGAATCGTAAAAAAAGAGTGCAACAAGACTCTGACATGAGATATGAGTGAGCATGTTTGCTACAGAGTATTGTTGTTAAACTTTCCTTGTAAAAAAACTTAGATATTTTATATTAATATATTTATATAACTTAATATTTTTGTATTAAATAAGCATGTCACATGTGTGATAAATAATGTCTTTTAGCCCTTTAGTTTTTGTATTGCAGCTACAGTATCTTCCTGATCATATTGCACAGATGTAGAATATAATTATTCATAAACTTTAATGCCTGTTTTGAAACATAAATACCACCACACAAAACCTTGAATGTTTACCTCAAAACCTTGAAAGTTTAGCTATACCTCCCAGCCGCCTGTCTTTTTGCATAAACTTCCAATGTTTCTTGCCACAACTGTATTAGAATAAAACTTTTAATAGTGCCGTTTACCTTGACAGTGTATATATCTATTTTATTTAATGTCTTACAGTTACAGCTGTGCAAAAATAAATTTTAAAGTTTGTTTGTTTATGTACATCATGTGGTAAAGTTTTTTCCTCACTAGCACATACGGATAAATACAGTAATGTAGCTAGCTAGCTAGCTTCATTGTTATGTAGTACAGAGTTGGAATATATAACATTGTTTGTAAACTTTGCAGTGTGTTTTGAAACATTTGTACCACCACTAAAGCACTTCACTTTTTATAATTTAAAATTTGTTTTGCTATGCAACACAGGTTAAAAAACTGATAAACTTTATAATTATTATTTGACAGCAACTGCAATGAAATACAATTAAGTGGTTTTTCTTATGTATATTGAAACTTTGATGTAGGCTAGATACTGTAAGCTCTTTATTTAGATCTTGCTGTCTTGGAATTGGCAATAAATCATAGCGTATAATTTTCCCATGTTTAATTTGAAATGAATTGTAAACAAAGAATGCAACAAGACTCTTGCATGAGATATGAGTGAGCATGTTTGCTACAGAGTATCATTGTTAACTTTTCTGGTAAATAAACTTATACATTTTATATTAATATATTTATATAACTTAATATTTTTGTATTAAATAAGCAAGTCACATGTGTGATACCTTCCTTGAAATCAAGGTTAATATGCAGGTGTAATTTTGATTGGGGGGGGGGCTTACGTTTCCAGCAGGGTAGAAAAATTATGATCCAGATCAAGGAGTAAACAAAAAACTAATCTACAATCGTGGTCATATATATTTGGCAAAACATGCCAAATTAACCAAAATGAGTTTGCCACAAGTGATGTGTAAGTGAATACAGATATAAAGAACTTACGAAGCAATGACTTAAGACTTAAGGTACTTTGATAATGAAGTAACTGTGGTTGCACACCACAACACAGGTGAGCAAGGGATTTCCTAGTAAGTAAGTAAGTTTTTCCTAATTTCTATTTGGTCAATTTGTGTCCTTTGTGACGTCATAAAACAATGAAAACAATTAAACATTTTTATTTTAAAAAGTGTAAAAGTAATGGGCAAATAATAGAAACTGTGTACCTTTCCCCAATTTGAGTAAAAGAAGATCTGATAATTACCACATATTTTTCTTGCACTTTAACCCTATATATTTTACATGGAGGACAATTTTGCCTGTGGCGATTTTAAATTTAAATAAACCAACCATCTCGGTTGGAAGTTCTGCGGCGAATTGAACATTTGTCGTTCAAAATGGAACAACCAACTTCTTAATATTTTATTTTATATTTTGCT
This sequence comes from Bythotiara depressa, assembly GCA_027564595.1. Lineage (NCBI taxonomy): Eukaryota > Metazoa > Cnidaria > Hydrozoa > Anthoathecata > Bythotiaridae > Bythotiara > Bythotiara depressa. The sequence continues at coordinate 4,552 of JANTOQ010714783.1, read as the reverse complement.
TTAAATATGTGCTATTGTTGTATGTTTTTTAATATAGAAAAAAAAAACGCATTGGTAGAGGTAGAAGTGCCATTGAAGTAATAATATTTTAAAAAATAACACATCCTACCAGTGTTCGTGGCCTAGTGGATTAAGCGTTCGACTTTCAAACCTAGATATACAGGTTCAAATCCCACAACCGATAACTTTAAAAAAAAAAGAAGTTGGAACAGGCATTTTTAATTTTAATTTTTAATTTTAGAAAACATATTTTTAGAACGACTCGCCTTGAAGCTTCTACCTTTCCACAGTTATTTATAATAATGTCACCGACTTTCCTAAAAGTAAAAAAAAAAGAACTTGCCACTGTAAATTTTTAGGAACACGTTTTCGCTAGGCTGAATATTTAAAGATAGATTCGTGTGTTAGCTTGGACTCGGGAAAAATGGCGACAACACACGTACGGAGACCAAACTATAGTTCTGTCGGCTAAAGCCGCAGAACAATAACTTTAACACCAATAATGCTACAATGCTGAAACTTTGTGACTTTTCCTAACTTTTTTTAGGTTAAAGAATTTCTATTAAAAATTTTGTGCATTATTTTTTGTTTACCGGAGGAAAACGATTTGTGACAGATGCTTAAAAAAAATTATAAACACTGAAAGTTTTATTATTAATATTACTTTTGATTTTCTCCTGAAGTATTAGGTAAGAAAGTTATAAAGACAATTAATATTGATATTTTACGAACAAAATCCTAGTTGCCTGAAAAGGACACCCTGACATCGGTGATATAAAGGAAATGGTTTCAGAGCCACTCACAAACTTGAAGAATTTCGTATACATTTTGTTCAGATTCTACGATACAGAATGATATGTTATTGGAATAATCCAACCGATTCCGAAAACGACCACTCAGTCCACTTTAATTTAAAGCTCAGAATTTTAATTTCGCTAGTAAAAGGGAATTTTGTTTTTAGACGCATTTTCTCAGACTTATATCACCATGTACACCTCTTATATAAACACGCAGATTACCAAGATGTACGTCTTTCTTGTTGTATAATTAATTAGGTATACCCGTGTAAATTTACTCTTGCACTTGGAACGCACAATACCCCCAGACAACAATGTTCCTTAGAGAATCTGCAAATAATGTACATTACGGCACCAACTCTCTTACATTCTTAGGTCCCCAAATTTGGGATAAATTATCAATTAAAAACAAGAATTTGGAATCCCTAAATATTTTTAAGAGTAAGATAAAAAAAAAAGGAAAACTTTAGACTATCCTTGCAGATTATGCAAGACATGTATTCCCCAGGTCGGTTTTATATAATAAAAATATTTTGTTTTATTTTGCTTTATTTTATATTTTATATTTATTTGTATATTTTATATTAGCCAGTTGACGTAAATTCGCTCCATATGTCATTATAAGAGCTACTCTCTTTGTGAATTTGTCAACTTTAAATAAATTAATAATAATAATTAATAAATAATAAGGCATCTTTCAATTAGGTTTCTGTTAGAGATCATAACCGCGGATTGACTCTCACATGATCTACTATCGGAACCGGATTGAAGTTACTAGATAGAAACTTACCTTTCACAACATCCCGGGCTACCTAAATTTCTTCTAGATAGCAGACTTGTCTCTTCCCCCTCGGCCGAATAAGTCCATCCTACCTAAGATTGTCCGTTATGGGCTACTCTTTTACGAGGAGCTAGATGTTACTCAGACACTACAAGAACACAATACATAGAAACATATATACATGATGGCAGAATATCACATAACATTATTTAAGAAGCACCTGCAACCAGGAGCTAAGTGATATTAGAAAAAGGAATAATTGAATAGTAGGGTACAAGAGTTCTTTAGAAGATCCTAATTAAAGGGACTGATGTACCATGGGAAGAAGAAAGGAAAGAGAGTAAGTATACAATGTAATTTAAGAGCACTACATGAAAGGTAGATAATAGAAAGTTTAAAAGAGAAAGAGTACAGATAAGAAATCATCTTTTAATAAAATACTGGAAAAATAATACGGAAAAACATGCACACGAATAACGACCCTTAATAAATCCCGTAATCATAAGTGACGTCACGCTCATTAAGGCAATTTGGGATAAAGGATTTTAATTTATACTGCCAAAAAGCTTCCTTTTGGCGCACCGATTTTTCATCAAAAGCATGATCAATAAGAGTAAAGGACCAGTCGACCATTTCACTATGGCCAGGTTGGTTAAAATGTGCGTGAAATGATGCCGGTGGTACAGAACTATGTGGAATATATTTCTTGTAACATGTCTTATATATAGTTATTAAATCTATATCGAAACTTCGTGATTGTACTTTCCAACATACTGTATATTGCACTTTTTACACTGTACGAGATAAACAACATGGGTGGAATTACAGTTCAATTTACTATCACTTCTGATTACGTAAGTCTTTTGACCAGTTTTGTCAGTAAATGTAGGTGTGTTATTTATCACCTTACACACACCACAGCGTTTTCTACTACAACTAGCACGCTCCCAAGGCTCCTTTTGTGAAACAGGTAACTTCGCTCTGACAAGAATATCTTTCAAACATTTTCCATTCTTAAAAATCTGCGGTGCTTCTCATTTGGTGTAAGAAGAAGATTAATATTAGACATAATGTTTTTAAGTTTTGCGAAAGATGGGTTATATGTAATATTAAATACTAATTTTGTCTTTGATTTATATCTTGTCTGTCTGTCTAATAATTCATTTTTATTAAACTTTCTGGCCTTTAAGACCTGATTTCTTACCAACTTATCACTGTAACCCCTGTGTTTTTAGCCAACATTCCAACTCATTACATCTTTGATCACAGAAACTGTTTTCTGAGCAGATTCTATTCAAAAGTAGAGCCTGACTGTATGGGATAGATTTTTTTGATTGGAAAACATGGCATGATGAAGCGTGTAAATACTGATGTGTATCAGTAGGTTTTACGTAGAGGTCAGTAATAAGTTGATTCCCACAACGAATGACTTGCATATCTAAGAAATTAACTTTCTCTGTTGAAACTGCTTCAACAGTAAATTTTATTGTGGGGTGAAAGCTGTTTAGAGCATTTAGGAAGTTATCTAAATTTTGCCAAACCATAAAGATGTTGTCAATATATCTCCACCAAACGTATGGCTTTAACACAAAATTTATAATAAATGTTTACTCTAAATCCGCTATATATATAGTGAGAAAAGTTAAGAACTAAGAAAGAAGTTAAGAGCTAACTTTGAGGTAAAATCAATGAATTGAGATTAAAAATAATTTTGAAGTGAAACTTTGTAGTATTTCTGTTCTTCTTCTTTTGAATGTTGTGAAGTAGAATCTACACACTAAGATCAGTGGAAATTGTATAATGTTAAATGGAAATATGGGACTTGGGTCTAAAAAACAACCGAAAAGTCCCTCTTGTCTCCTCGTAGAGCAGTAAAATGTCAAATAATATTTCAATATTCAACGTATCTCAAGATACACACCAAGTTTCACGTTTCGAGGCTATGGTGTTTTTCAGATATACTTACGCGAAATATCTATTGTTTGAGAGGTATTTTGCCTAATTAATTATGCACATAATTAATTTTTTATCATTTTCTTGCTACTTTCTCCTTTTCACTAATCGTATGTAACAATTGAACATAAATAATTCCAAAAAAGAGTAAATGTCAAGAAAATTAATTTTTTTATTGGTCTACCACCTCAAAAAGAATACTTGGAACCTCCACAAAAAGTTCAACTAGAGAATTTCCACCTGTATTAATTGTTTGTCAGAAGTTCGTATAAAAAGGGCTTATATTCAAATTCACATAATTTCTTATGACCACACAGAACACAGCATGGCTTCCACGAAAGTGAATCCTTGCAAGAAAGTGAATTTACGCCCCAAAAATACTACTACTGTTGTTATTAATAAAGCGATGCATTTTACATGCATTCCATTGCATTCGTTTGCTCCAGATGGGTCAATATATTACTTCTGTTTTTAAGAGAACTGTACAGTTGGAAGGAGTGATTATATTACATTTTATATATCCTAAAGACTTCTAAGAAAAGTGTCAAATGCATTTTCCAATGATCTGGAACCTTGTAAAGTTAAAAAAACTTTAGAGAAAACGTAAGACCATCAAAACTCACTCCAGATACTTTTCTCTCATAATTCACTTCAGATACTTTCCTCTCGTAAACGTCCTGGACGTTTATATTAAAGTCAATTTTTTTAGGGAGCGTTTATTGGAGGGAGCCATTTAAAGTGGGAGGCGTTAATTTCTAAATTTAATTTTCCATTTTATCTAATAAAAAAAGGTAGTAACAATATTTTGCTTATTTACCTTGTTGGATAAACTCTATATAATCATTTATATTTTAATGTCAATGTCACTGTCACTTTTGTATAGTTGTAATTAATTGAAGATCATTGATAAATAAAACCAATAAACCAACCGTCTCGGTTGGAAGTTCTGCGGCGAATTGGGCATTTGTCGTTCACAATGGAACCACCAACTTCTTAATATTTTATTTTATATTTTGCTTTA
>JANTOQ010714672.1:0-10028 GCA_027564595.1 Bythotiara depressa | reverse complement strand
TGAGAAAATCTAATTTATACAAATTGGCGTACTGAGAAAAGGGGAAAGGGAAACCAGGTCAGCTTTCAAAGAACAAACGATAGTGATAATGATAAAGCTAATGGCACATATGAGTTATGATGATATCTTATACAGACGATCTATTTTCAGCCGGCTTTTTTTGGGTATATAGACAGGAAGTGTATCGGCTAAATGTAAATTTGAATCAGCTTTCGCCGATAGCCGATGGCTATTTCGATCCCTGGTATGAACTAGGGTATTTTGACAAAATCACGACATAAAAAATCATACGTAAATAAATAATTAGTTTGAATACATGATTATTAGCTTCAGTTGTTGCCATGTGCATGTCAAATGATGAACAAGGTATTGAGTAACTGCGGCCTTAAGTTAAACCAGGAAGAGCACATTGGAACGCGACCTGGTCTCATGTTTGTGGTTCACGAGTTAAAACGTTCCAGTGTGCTGCAAATTTCGTGCTTTGGCTACTCTGCCAAAAGTTACGTGTATAAGTCGATACCAGAGTTTTAGAGTTAAAATAATGGTTTAAAATCTCGTCTTATACACCAGCAAATACGGTAAATCAATTAATTCTCCTATGTAGTTATTAATTCCCATTTGGCATTTGGTCAAAGCTGGTATCCATATATCTGGGATATTATATGAGATACTATTAATATGAATATTCTTGCAACCATATTTTGTTCACAATCTATTACGCTCATATTGCCCCAGTCAAATATATGGTCAAATTTTCAACTGTGGTCACTGATTTCATTTTTTGTTATGTCTGTTACAAACAGAACAGGCATGTTCTTTTGATTGTTGCTCAAGCGATCTTTTTTATCCGCCAATATAGACTGCGTTGCAAATCGCCACAAGGAATTTTATAAACCATATTATTCTGCTTCTTTTTCTCAACCTGGTCTTTTTAGGATGAGATGGTGGTGTCTAGTGTTTTGTGTTTACAGAGAATACATTTAATTAATTAACCCAAGTATTAACCCAACGTTTAAATCATTCAGGTCCATCCATGACATGATAAATATATCATATTTTAAATTCTGGACTGACAAATGCCAATATCTTTCACGTTTATATTTCTAGGATTGTATTCCCCATATTTGTGGCTAAAATTGTGTATCGCATTTACTTGACCTTCAGTTTAGATCTCCAGGCATCGCCAAAAAAATGTCGAAAGATCTATAAAATTCAAGAGAATAGCCACAAATATAAAGAAGGCAATCCTTGAAAATGAACACAAAAAATTTATCAACAGATAGCAAAGCAACAGTCAACAGTCCATCTTAAGCACTTATTTGCAATTTCTTTGAATTGAAAGATTTCTTGGAATTTCCTGGAAAATATTTTCCACACAAAATATATCAGTACCACTAAGACCCTTAAAAATATATCATTTTGGATAATAAAAAAATGTATTTAAATATTTAAAAATGTTCCCTATTGCATTCTTAAAGATAAAATAGAAACAAAAGAAATCCATACACTTTAGTTACCTCAGCTGTACTTGCTTAGTTTCCAATTTCTGGATGTCACCAAGTACATTTGTTATTTCACCATCAAGTTTTTGCAATTCAGCTCTCACCTCCTCTAACTCAACCTCTTGTTTTTCAAGCTTGGCTTGATGCTCCCATATCTTACTCTGGAACAGTAACCTCGAACGATTTGTATTAGTAAAGCCTCCTTCCAATGTTCCACGTCGACTAAATTTGTCCCCTAAAAGAATGTAAAATATTTATTAACTTTTCAGTTATTTTTTTAGTTATTCGTTTTCTGTCAAGATAATTTCAAAAAATAAATTTTGCTTCTCTATGCTAATTCAGTTCAGTTCATGAGGTCTAAATTACAGATAATATATTAATGTGGTTAACCATACCTTCCAGAGTGATTGTATCCATATCATGACTCTTAGAGAACTGCGAGCAAATATCCTGATTTCTGCAGATCAAGGTTTTGGCAAATGATAGCTGCATGGCTGGTTTGAAGAGATCATTATATTCAATTTTTGAAATCATTGGAAGAACATCCTAAACAGAGAGAAAATTAAAAATTTTGTAAATCTAAAACAAGAGTATTATTAAAAAATTCAGCTCCTTAAATTTTTTACTCAAGTAGATGTTGGAAATGCAGCACAAAAGACCTCTGACAATGAATTAATTTAAAGGTTTACAGATAAAATACACCTTCATATCAGTATGTTTTACAATATAAAGTCCAGGCCCTATTCTAGATCAAAAGAGGGTCTGGATTTCGGATGCTGCCCTTTTATCTTAAAAACACAATTTAAACAAAAAATATTGATCATTAAGTGCCCTTTTTCACCACTTCTGGATTCTGCCCTAAAGTTCTAGAATATCCACTGAAGTCTCATAATTACAGTGCATGCCAAATGTGAAACAAGGCCTGGTATGTAACTTTCATGTAAACAGAATTGTTTGAAAACAATTTTTAGAATGGGATTTTCTATTCCTCCTGCAAACCTACACTATTCCAATCAGATGTTCAAAAATTCAATGTCATTACAACCTTATATAATAGTATTATAAATATCTATTCTATATTGCTTTTGCTTCTTTTAGGGGAAAAACAAGAAGCTTTATGGGCTTGAGGATTGGAGGTTTCATATCACATTAATAGAGAATTAGAGGTACTTCATGCTGACATCCAGTACTGTTGCATTCGAACACTCTAGCTTTTTAGGAGGTGTGATTTCACTCCCAAGATGAGCGCTTGCATTCTCTTAAAAATTATGATATTATCTGCTATGTCATCAAAATTAAAACTGACATCCCAAGTGCATGCTCAAAAGTCGGAATGAACCTTTAGGAGGATTGTTTATTGAAAAAGATATGCCACAGTATTAACAAATAAGCAATTGTTTGGTGTATACAGGACACAAAAAATAATGTAATTAATGTAAATAAAACAAAAACAAAACTTTAATATTCCACTTTCTTTTGCTTAGGATATATAAAATGATATAAAATGATATAACGAAGAACAATCTTCCACTTGCCAGTGTATTTAAAACTTTATTTATATATATTTTTAGCATGACTTGTGTACTAAGATTTAGTCTTCAAACTGTCTCACCTGTAATTTTTATTTCACAGAGGCTAACATTTAAAAAATGGTAAATCCAAAGAAAACCCCAAAATTAAACTATGGGTGTTGTATTATACCTCCATAATATTTGCAAATTAAAATTGGTACTTGTTAACATTTCTTAGTGCTATCGTGTTAAAGAAGACCTCAAAAGAAATGTTAAATCGAATAAAAAATGTTAAATTGAATTCCATTGTAAGGGCTGACTAATCTTTCTAAAAAATAATCGAAGTAATACAGTGCAGAAGAATCAAGTTTCTACATTAAAGGGGTACGTACGTCTTCCTCCTGTAATATCAGTAGCTCTGCAAGGCTACACCACTACTACCTACTATGGTGTTAGCCATCATAAAAAAGTAAATAAAAAATAAAAATCTATTGGCCTTACAAAGTATGACATAAACAAATCTGGAAAATAAAATAAACCACTTTATAAAGTTTATGCTTTTCTTCTTTAATTCTTATTGCGACTTTCTGACATAATTTCAACTTGCAAAAGCAAAATTCAACAAAAATGTCCATTGTGCTGTTCTTTACAGTTGTTCTTTACTTAGTTAGTTAAAATTAGTTAACTATTCCAGAATTCCGTACATTAATCATGTGAAATAATACAATATTCATAGCTTGGACACCCAAGTTTTGAGACTGCTTTCAATGCATCAACATGCCATGCACCCATTTTGATTCCAATTCCAATTCCAGTTTTTTTTTTTTTTGGTGAATTAGAAATTTACTAAATATTTATGGAAGCAAAAATGGCTTACAATGCAATTAAAGCAAATCATCACAGCGAAGAAGAATGTGGGAACAAGAAGACTTGAAACACAACCAGAAAGTGGTGGGTTTGCACTTCTAAGACACCAAAAACAAAAAAACTTTCTATGACTTCACCCCTGTATGCCACTGGTGCTCTCACATCATGCACTCCATACCACCAACTGCTTTCTTCTTGCATCACTAGCTTCACTCATGAAGCTCACAGAGGATGGCTAGTGCCGCCCCAAATTCAAATCTTGTATTAGCCCCTGATTAGATGAAGTGAAAACTGGCAAAGATGTGCTTTTGACATCAATGGGATAACAACACTTTCATTTACTTTCATTTGAGTTTTCGAATAAAAACACAAAAGTGACACAATGGAAAAGAAAAAACCATATCACAAAGTGAAAGAAACAATTAACAACTTACTGGAGAAGATGGGTATTTTAAATCCCTAAACTGTAATTTATTTAGAGGCATTAAAGTGACCTCTCCTCTGAGACCCATTCGGTTTATCATAGACAGGAGCTGTGTACCAGTCTTGTCAGTATCAACAATAATGTTGAATAATCTAAACAAAAAGAGCAAAGTAACATTGAAATAGTACTCCAACCAAAATTTTTTATTGAAAAATCACAAACTGCAAACACAAAATTCAGAATTTATAACCTTATATTGTATCACAAAATCATGTGCTGTCATTGCTGAATTCGGACCTGCTAACATTATTCTAACAGAAAATCATGAAAATCTTTGGTCAAATATGGATCTTTTATTGTTATAATTTAATTGAATATAAATAGACAGGACATATAATTTGGTCAATACAAGTTCTAATACATTAAATATCTAAAAAATATATATAAATTAACTTATCAGGAGGTAAAGAGAGAAAAAAATAATTTTAATTAACGGAGCTGCACATTGGTGTAGATTGTTTAACAAATTCTCACAACCAACTGTTTTTAAAACCATTAATTTTCTTCTGTTTTTAGTATTTTTTAACTTGAAACTACTACTTAATTATTTTAAAACATTTTCTCAACTATCTGTAGAGCAGCTCCTTTAATTTATATTTACAAAGTCTTGTTTATTCTAACTACAGGTACCACACTAACTTTACTTTCCTAATTGAGGAACCTGGAGAGCCATTCAAGCATTTTGTAGCAAAACTCAAGCTGCAAACAAATTCACTAGACTCGTATCTGAATGTTGTATTTTAGGTTTTGTTTATAGTGGTTATTTAATCACCACGTTTACGTATGTCCACAAACCTTGCTCCTAGGAAGATATTTTTTTATTACATTTCTGCTAAGAAAAACAATCAACTGGTTCTAATCGACCCAGGTGACTTGGATCATGAAACAAAAGTTGGATTGCATTTTACTGAACGTCAATCCACAGTTTATATTACTGCTATAAAAATCTATTCTGTTCTGTAAACAGGGTTGACTCTTGTGTTTCCTTCTAGGATAATTTAAATTAATGTCTAAAAGATACAAACTACTGTTTCTTGGTAGAGTTGAACAAGTTCATGTACATTGATGCTAACCTGATTAACATTATTTTTAATTTCATGTTTAGATTCATCATTAAACCAAAAAATGAATGGAATATTTTATGTGCATGTTTGGAACAAAGAAGCAAAATAATTTTTGAATAGAATCAACTAGTTGATGAGATAGGAATAATATTATAAAATATTAAATGTTTGTTTTAAAATTGTTACATGAAAAATTGAAACTTGAGCATGAACTTTAAACATGAAAAATAAAGCAAACCTTGAGCTAAAATAAAGATCTAGGCATTGTTAGTAACTCAATATTCTGTAATCTGTGTGCATATTGGATGCATAAATGTATAGTGGTATAAAGTAGTTTATCAGCAGATGATGATTTTAAGTGCAGAATATGTACTGGTGAGGTTGTATTAACTGGGCGGCATAGAATTGTTGTAGGTAACAACTCTCTAGATACTGTAGATAAGCTTTGTTACTTAGGTGATATAATTAGTGTTGGAGGAGGAGCAATGTTCCATGACTTGAATTAGATGTTGGTGGAAAAAGTTTAGAGAGCTCTTGCTTTTCTTTTTCCCCTAGGATGTTTTCCTTGTGCACTTAGGGTAGTGTTTCAGGCATGTGTTAGGAGTATTGTACTATATGGTACTTAAATTTTGGCAGCAAAGAAGATAACTTGAACAAACTAGAGATAATGATATGAGAATATTAAGATGGAATGTAATGTGTCATTAAAGGATAGGAAGACTTGTGAAGAATTGCATATTAGAAAGTATAAGGAAGTGTGTGCAGAGGCATAGGCTGAGATGGTTTTGGACATATTGAAAGGTTGGACCATGACAATTTATGGAGATAGTTGTCAATGGTCATCGTGGAAGAGATTGGCCACGAAAGACTTGGGATGAGGTTGTTAGTACTGATCTTATTGATAAGGCATACAGCCTATATTAGTGCAAGATAGACTAAGTTGGAAGTGTGCCATTAAGTAAACCCATCTAACCCATGCTAGCATGGAAAATGGATGTATAATTGTAAAAGAAGACGTTTTAAAGCAAAATTTAGTTTTGTAACAATTTGTATCTGGTTCACACATCTTTGAGCTACAACCCCTGCACTATTAATTTAAAGAAATTAACAAAAGGTTAGCAAAATTAAGAGTAAATTTTTTTATTAACCAAAAGTGTGATTTATTACTTGAAATTTGAGATGGTTAATGTGCATGTCTTCACTCACATGAAGGAGCAACAGGTGTTTCAGAGTTTACTAAGTGGGGTAACAGGTTAACCAAATGATACTAAATTGTAGCTAGTATGTATTAATATTAATGTTTCTAGCAAATCCACCCTTCTGATCAATACTTTATAGTATTTCTCACATTATCACATACTATAACATGTGGGATATTACAATGAATAGGGGCCAATATTCAAGGACTTTGTAAACTATTATCACAACAAACATGCTGAGATGCTAAGTAAACATTTGAACATGTTTAAACTTTCAGAGATTACAAAAAATGAATTCATTTAAATGAACATGTCCATAAGATTATTATAATGTAATTATTCAGATTTTCTTTTTTGTTACACAATTGTACTTTTGGTACTTTTTGTGGCATCAAATCAGCAATATTTCACACCACTTCCTTACAATATCAAAATGCAGAAAAATTTATTTAATTTTTAAACCATCGGAGGTGGTATGATCATATCTTTACCAACCAACCTCCTGTTATTAGGTAAATTAATATTAATTCATATAACTGATTATTAACTCCTCCATTAAATCAGGTAATTATATTTTATTGCTTGTAAAATATGTAGAAATTACTGCATAAATTTAATAAATTCAATGGTGGAGTAAACAAATACTTCTATAAAACGTTGTGTTTTCATGCGGTTAGTAACACATGTGTTCTTGGTTAGCAACGGGCGAGTAATGTGTTAGAAATGGGTACAATGACAACAACACAAGGTTAGCTTAATAATGTGATTTGTTGGATTGCATAAAACATTTTAACCCTACAACTACACACCATGCTTTATTGGTCACTTCAGTAGAACTGTGAAAAATGAATGACACGTGACAGTAAATTCTATATTTTATGGAGGCAGAGAGTGCCTTTTAACACCTTTTATAACTTTCTCTACAGTAAATAAATAAAAGTAATGATCAAAGTGTCCAGGGATGCAATTAATTGAAACACGAAAAATATTTGCAAGTCAACAAAATAAATTGGGGAGTCTGAAAGTAACACAAACTATTGTGTACTAGACAAATGTGTTTTGGAAACAAAGGTAAAAAATAAAATTGCATACTTGCTACCACCTGTCACCTCAACAGCAGTATAAAATTTATCATTGCAGGTGAAATTTTCAATTAATGGTCCATATACACCTTCCAATCCTTTTTCTTGTACAACTCTTTTCACACTTTCAATGCCAGCTGCTATAGACTACATAACAAAAAAAACATAACAGGCATTGCTAATTCTTTGCCCATAAGACTTATAGTTGAGACCGATATTCCAGACTTTAAGCAGGAAATAGTGATTTTGCACGGTGGATCCTGAGGAAGGAAGAAAAAAAAGAATCCTAATGATCTGATTTCCTTAAAATGGAATTGTGTTTTCTGTAGCAAATATTTTCTTTGGCAGCATTTTGGAAAATAGTTCCAGTGACCATCAAACACAGTAAAAGCATCATGGGAATTTGCATATGTTGTTGTTAGCTCTATAATAGCAAGCATCATAAACATATTGAATTAAAAACAAACAAAACTGGCACGATCAATTATTCTCATTTAATTTATCCATCTCAAATTTGCAACAACTGTTATCATTACTTTAGTTACATTTACAAACATACTAATAAATAATTCCTCCATTAAAAGCAAACAGACTAATGAGCAGTACAATGAGCGAATTATTCCAATATCTCCCCATTCACACTACTTGCACTATAAACAATAGATTGATCATCTGTTAGTGTAGTAAAGATATTCAGGTACAGAAACGTAAAAATTACATCTGCCAAGGTAACATGCATATTAATATGTCTGATGATTATATCAATAATGCTTGTAATTCATCACACACTTAAAATTGTATGTAGAAAAAAATGTTTATAGCATATAGATATAAACACTTCTGTTTCCATGTGCCATCTACCTAGCTACAGTTACACCACAAGCTATTATATCATTTAAAGAATGGTTGAAAGAAGACAAATTATGGCTGTCCACTTTGAGGAAGTATATTATCTGACAGGAGTATGAAATCTGAACAAAAAGCCCTTACATTGCCAAAGTAGAAAGTTTTAGACCATCCTTAAATAATTATGTTTCAAGTAACCTGATCCACCCTGTGAAATTTAAGCCGACTGGAGAAATTTCTTGACCAGACCTGAACAATTTTTTTATACTTTATCTCAACCAAAGTGATAAAAACACCAAAACATGTATCACATAACATTGTTTTTTTTCTTTCCAAGATCGTATTTCATTAGTATATTGCGTGTTCTTCGCTGTGATTTTTTACTGTTCTTGTAGTTGTAATTTAAAACGGGGGTACACAAACACAGATTAATACTTATAACGTTTAGAATAAGCACCATTTCATTTTCTACAATCTACATATTCTATACCTATCTAAACCATAGAGAACAAAACATAATTTGACCCCCTGTATTGTTAATTATATATTTTCTTTAAAAATGACACCTGTGCAGTTCATGTATCAAGTCTAAAAGCGGTTTCTATTGACTCTTCCATTAAGAAACAAAAATTTAAGTATCACAAGAAGTTGTAAATTATGTACAACAATGTGAGACAAAACATTTAGATAAAATACAATATATTTTAGATTATATGTAGCTATATTTGTATTTCAAAATATCCAAGAATCTATCTTCTTTAAAAGAGTGATATGCTTAAAATTAAGATTACAGTCAAACCTGGATATAACGGCCACTCATGGGATGATAAAATATTGGCCGTTGTAGACAGGTGACCCCTCATAACACAACCAAAGAGTAGTACTCCACATATAGCTATAAACAATATTTAAAAAATAAGTTTTTGCAGCCTTTTTTTTACTAGTGAATACTTTTGTACGGCCAATATTCTGATTTTTCAGCCTCAGAAAGTACCCACAGATCTTTTTACACGGCCGATATTCTGATATTTTTGATATTTCAATTTTCAAGCCTTAGAAAACAATTGTGAATGTTTTTTCATGGCCGATATCCTGATTCTCCGGCTTTAGAAAATGATTGTGAATGCTTTTCCACGGCCGATATTCCAATTTTCCGGCCTTAGTAAACAATAATGATAGCTTTTTCACAGCCTATTTTCTAATTCTTTGGCCTTAGAAAATGATCATGAATGCTTTTTCACGTCCAATATTCTGATTTTCTGGTCTTACAAAATGATCTTGAATGTTTTTTCGTGGCCGATATTCTGATTCTCTGGCTTTAGAAAATGATCGTGAATGCTTTCTCACGATCGATATTTAGATTCTACTTGATAAAATGATGTTTTACTGAGATTTAATACATGCCACATAAAACATAGTGTATGTAGAAACCAGGTATTACGTCTAATGATAGCATAGAAAAATCATTGAGTG
>JANTOQ010714339.1:0-10030 GCA_027564595.1 Bythotiara depressa | reverse complement strand
AACATTTTCTTGTGTTTTATTTTTATTTCTAATGTTAAAGTGGAGCATATATATATTTATAATATAATATACAATATGCTATATTTATTTTATAGATACCGATATTAAAAGTAAAGTACGAAAAACGTTGAAAACAAATGTGTCGTGATAAAGAAGGACAACGACTAGCGAAAACACAAATTATGTGTATTTGAAGTGGTGTAGAAGGAACCGATTTAATCAAGTATATAGATAGTAGTTATTATATTATTCCTTAGAGGAAATGTGTTAAAAGACATGTGTTATTTCATTTCATTTCGAAATTCGAAAAACATAAAAATAATTGAACTTATTTTTTTGATACACTGCTTATTTAGAATAGCTGTCGTTCTTTTAGAAAAATGGTATGATTTTAAAATCTTGAACATACAACTTTTAACGGAGGAACAGATTTTCAAATCCGTCTTATAAAAATCAAACGAAATTTTTGAGTGACGTGAGAAAGGTATATTTAACTTGCTTATAAATGTTGATGTATATAGGCTTGTTTCTTTCTATTTGTAGTCCGAAGATGACCAAGGTTGCTCTAAAAGAATGCATATACTAATAAGAGGAGCCTAATTTGTTTATATACTGTTGGGACTAATATTGTGATTTCTACACCCCTCTTTACTTTTTACAGTTGTTTTCTCGTACTATTTGAGATCGCTTTTCCTGGTCAGTCCACCATTTGATAAATGTATGTGTTTGTACAATGTAAATATTTTTGTTTATTCATGCTTGCTAATTTATTTACTTTTATTTATTTTTGTTTATTGTAATATAGTGGATTTCACTGAAAAATTGTTAACATATTTATTGAAAGTTTATATATATGCAACTGAATGTATTATCGGAATGTTAAAATTTACTGTATTGTGCTTTATCTTTCTCTCATTAAGTTCTTAATAACCTTAATAAGTAGGAACGATGTTGTAATAATTCCTAATTAAACATGAACTTTGGCATATGACATATGTAATACGAAATTCCAGAAAGAGGAATTGTGGAATATTAAATGTAAGTAATTTAAAATGTGAAAAACGGTTACAGGATTTGACATTACCACACTATTCCATGGTTGGGAAATATGGTATGGACACATTATTAAAAGTAGTGAAATACGTATTTCACTAGTTTCTCCTAACTGGTAATATCATATTACCTTGTCATAAATAGGTAGGTAATACGAAGTTTCAAATAATATTGGAATCATTGGTAATACCATATGACATGTATTACCATGAGAGGAAATATAATATGTCTTCATATTTCCAAACAGGTAATATCATATTACAGATATGTACATATAATGGAATTTGATGTCCATATGTGGAATATGACATGTCCTCATATTTCTAAAGGTAGTGAAATGACTGTTTCAAAAGTTACCCAGAACGGGTAATACCATATTACCTCGAGCAAGGAAATATGAGGAAATATGAAATTTGCTCATGTTTCCATGTATTTCTACGTATTTCTCCAAGTGAGGAAATACGTAATTTCATGCAGTGTGTTCCACTATATAGAGTACAATTAACTTTCTATTATGTACAAGAACTAGATGTTTTGTGCTGTTATTTTAAAATATTTACTATAGTCTATTATTTTCATTTATTGGATGATTGATTGACTATTTCAACTATTTAGCCCACAGTCAATTATTGACTGCACGGCGAAGTCTGAGCAGTCTTTGGTCTGGGCAGATTTTTTATGTTCGCCGTTCTGTACAAGTTCCTAAAGTTGTGCAGAACCATCCAGGCTTTTATGTTGAATCAAATAGGCTTTTAGGTTTATTTATTAATATTACTTTTGGTGTGAATATAATAGATACATGAATATAATAGACACCTTATATTAAAGTTTAATTAGACACCTTATATTAAAGTTTAATTAGACTTTAATTTAGACTTAGGTAATGTGCAGTCATAAAGCCAACCCGGCTTCTTGTTTGAATCGTTTGATTGACCTGGTTGATCAACTGATTCAACCAGCTCTTGTTCTGGTGATTTGCTGTGCAGATTCGGGAGTATAAATGAGGCAATAAAAATAAGCAAGTTTTAGTTTCAAAACTTGAGTTTTGTCCAGCCATGCAAAACAACCACAGTGAACTCAGTACCTAAGATCCTAAGACTTTAGTCATCGGTCTATAGACACTTTACATCACTTGTGGAATACTAATTTTGGCCAATGTGCAGTTTGTAGTTTCAATAATTAGTAAATAAATAATTTGGTTTTAGCTATATAAATCTTAATATCTATTAAGTTTAGTAAAGTATCTATTTAAATATTTCATGCACCCATTTCTAGCTGACTTTAAAACTTGATTGTTTATTAAAATCCAATCATTTTCGAGAAATCAAGAAAAACACTCACTCAAAGTTTATGGAAATAGATTATGCTTGATATATTTACCACTTAATGATGATTAATATTTCCTTTATTTCACTAAACTCTAAGATTCTCTGTAAGTAAATTTAACTCAGAGTACATTTTGAATTCAAAACTATATTATGATATAAGTTAATGCTAATATCTTGAATTTTCCAATTTAATTTAGTTTCAGAAGAATCTCGTGATTATCGTATACAGGATATGGATTCAATAGCACAGAAGATGAGTTTTAAGGATGCCATACACTTAGCATTGCTTATGAATATGTCCCATTATGACATTGATAGTTTAATTAACAAATGTGTTAATGCCTATGAACTATTTCATGGTGTTCTCTTTGATTTATTATGTGACCATGGTGGAAATGATGATTCCGTAATAAGATTGTTAAGTAAATCTCTTTATAATGCTTGTCCTGGTTTGTGTGATTCAGTTATCAAAGTTGTTGAAGGTAAGTCATTATGTCTTCACAATATTTTGTTTATAATGTTTTATTAGAGCACTAACATTTCTATTACTACAGAATCTAGTATTTCATACACAGATTTTTGAGTAAAGTTCTTTGTGTTTATGTTTTTCATTTTTAATGGAACAAAAAGGCTGGTATGCTGTAGGCTTGCAGAATTTAATGCACATGAAAGTTAAGTTTCTGCTGCATTTTGTAAGTACATAATATATTATGTTGTAAAAGAACCTGTTATAAAATAAATCATGTTAATGCCTCATCGCTATAAACTATTCTTCATTCATTCATCTTTCATTTAAGGGCACTTATATCCATTTTTATATTGATTTTTAGTTAACTCTTTTTTTAAAAGCCTGGACATCTAAAGATATAAATTGAGCTTTAAAAAAATTCTAGACTTTTTACAACTCCATAACTGCTATTTCTTGATATACTATACTTTTACTTTTACTACGGTAAACGTAGTATGATGAAGAAAAACATGCACGCCTTTAAACATTCTGAACAAGATTAATCTAACGAGCAATCTTGTGATTAATGTTATACTGTAAACCTTTGTTTTATTTACTCATTTGATAAAAGGTACTTTAGCATGTAGAAGTAGTGAGGCTCTCCTATAGCTGTTATCAGTTGTAGCCATAAATTTAGCTCCAACTTTCGACTACTTTGTTGTAGCCCTTTAAAACTTTCTGACGTCAAAGATATGTCTATTAGACGCAAAATCACATGTGCGGAATTTGCTTGTTTTTCTTTATTTTGGTCAGATAATAATGTGAAGAGTGGTCACTTTGTGATTCTTCTCCACATGGAAATTATTGAATGATTTTTTTAATAGTATGTGCGGTCACAATGAATCAGAATCCAATGAATTTAACAAAAACAAAACTTGGAGCATTTTAAAGAGTTTAAAAATAAGTTAAAAACGCCCTTTTTCCTGTGAGTTTTTTCCGGTAATAAAAAATAAATTTATAATTTTTTTATTAATAATTAGAGTTTAACTATATATCTACTAACCTTATAAATTTGGATTTTTAAAATTTTGGCTAAGAAGGAAAATAATATTCCAATTTTCTTACTAAAAATAAAAGGATACAAGTGTCCTTAAACGAGTGTTCGAAACAGTGCTGTTACAGTATCATAAAAGGTTACTAAAGAAACCCTAGTTTAAATAAACTAAATTAACTTTTGTTGCTTGTGTGTTTGTAAAACAATTGATTTTCCTTCACAAATATTATTTTTTATTATAATAAGTCAATGTAATTCAAGTTTCTGTGGGGAAGTACCTACCCTCATATTGTTACTGTCCCTAAAGAAAAATGTTTGAAAGAATCTTTACCACTACTAATTTGGAAGTAGTTGAAAAGTGCTGATAAGAACAAAATGTAAAAAACTACCTTATTGCAGGCATATGTTGCTTATTTTGTTGAAAATTGTGAAATTTTATTGAACAAATTGATAGCGTATTAATTATTTACCTGTGACTGTTCCTGTATAAAAAGCAACTATTTAGTGAATGTTTAATCCCTTTTGCGTAAAGGAAAGAACATTTTAGTAATTAAGTGTTCCTTTAAATAGGAACGTTTTATTACCTTTGCGAGAAGGAACAATTAGTAACCATGCTTAATTATTAAGTGTTCCTTAACCATGTTGATGAACATACCTGCATTCTACAGGGAATAAATCCATGTTTATGGTGTGAATAGAATTAAAAGAAACTTGCAGTAATATATTAATAAACGCACTCTCACTGTTGTTAATGTTACAATGGATTAAATGTAATTAAAAATGTAATAATGTAAGGGGAAGCCTGGACAGTGTAATGTTAATTATGCTGATTACTGAGCATGCATGAACTGTTCACAAAGTGGACCATTAATAAATGCATATAAATGGCTGTTTTCAAGTTTCCACAATCAATTTTTAATATGGGAAAAATAGTTCTACTTGTTAAATGGAAAGCAATAGACGGAGTAGCAGTTTGTTAAAAAACTTTGGTTTTACGAGCAAATGAAGAAAATAGTTTCGTTTGTCCTGTATGTTTATGTCTTCATGTGGGTTTTAAAAGTTCCAGAAGACTGAGAAAACATATTGACAAGAAACATTCTTGGAATTACTATATTAAGGAACAGCCAGATTGAAAGAGAGAGGAAATTATTCACACTCAGACAGAAGGTAACAAAGTATCAACTTGTAACTTCCCATCTTTTTCAGTTACCAATAGAAAAGGTAAAATATATTTTGGACTGGTTGTGTACAACGTGTGGTGGAAGTAAGTCAATGAAACAGGGTAAACAATCAGCAGTAAGACCCATGAATTTTTTTATGATTTCATCTGGAAGTGAGGAACTTGATTATTCTTTAACTGAAGAATATGTTGACTATTGTCTCAGTTCACCGAAGAATATGTTGACTATTGTCTCAGTTCACCGTCAATAATAATAAAGTTTCTTCAAACTCTAGAACTGGATCGGAAGTTAATTTTCTCTGCCATTTTAAGTTACACACCTGTGATGAGTGATCTGTTAGATTATAAAAAGTCAAATGGCTTTTCTGACATTATGTTATGATGTTTCACAGTGACCGAAGTTTGCCTTTGAAGAGGAAAGGAAAATTTGCGTAAGAAGAAGACGTTGGAGTGTAGTAGAAACCTTGATTCAAAAGCACTTCTTGTTAGAGATAGTTGGCATCATTAGATGAAATGGAAGGTGTAATTCCATTCCACTGATTTAAAACAGTTGTAAAGCCATGTCAGAATTTAGTGCGATCTAGTACTAACAAATTAACATTTTGTACTATGTTTATGGTAACATTCATATTTCTCAGAGTTAAATGTTCCAGGCCAATGACTTATTTCTGACAGTGGACATGATTGAAAAAGCAAAGACAAACAACATGTCCATTCAACAAACGGAACTTAATACAGCAGCAAAATACATGTTTGACTAACTGATAATCACAGACGATGTAATGTTAATTTTAGATCTATACAAAAATAACATTCAACCACTTCTCCAACCAAATTGTAATTTTCTTTTATTGACAAACAGGTAATCAGTACACTGCATTTTTAACAGACATGAACATTTTGGTCCATGCAGCAATTGGTAAATACATTAATTAATCCAACTCAGGATAGACAACTTGTAGAAACAGAAAGGAAAATAATATCAAAAGACCAAAAAAACATTTCACATGTTATGAAGGTGCATTATCAAAAGAAACTCTCCAAGACCAATTGCGACAGATGGAAAAAGGTGTGCTTAAGTATTTGTACAAAAAGAGCTTCAAACACAGAAAAGGAATTACAGCCGCAATGTAACGTTTACAAAGAAAGAGAAAGATAAACTTGAAACTTGGAATTGTAAAGTATGGAAAGGGGGCTTGGAGTTTTATTTTTATCTTTTGTCCTTCTAGAGGGACAACTGAAACACAAACAGTAATGTAATTATTATATAAACATTGTTACGCTTTGTACTTTTGCTTTTTGAAGTGAAGATCTGGAATACCTTTCCTTTCTGAACATGTGATAACTTGTGATAAAACGTGATAAGGTTCTTCCTTTTTAAAAGAAACTGATTTTGATAGAATTATTTTCTATAAAAAAAAATCACTTTTTATCACTTTTTTCTTTAATGAGCTAACCCTTTCTTTACACATGTTCCCAGTGACTCACCCTGTAGGAGAGTTAGAAAAACAAACTTCTTTTCCTCATATTGAAAAGCAGGTACACTTACAATGCTGACTAGTAGCCTTGGCGTTAACAAGATTATAATCCAGACCAGCATGTTTTATTTGTTGCAATCCTTGTATTACTTTACTTCGAATTCTGTCATGTCATCTCATCATAACGCATTTCAACATCTTCATGCAAGGTAAGGCCTTGAGTGTGTGTAGCCATGGCCACTATCATAGTAGTAGACTTTTTGCCAACCATTGGATTGGACATTTTTGAATTTCCTAGAGAGGGACCAAGTGAAATTTAGTTTTCTGAAAGATTTTTAACATGTTCAAGACAAAAATGGGGGGGTATCAATCGAGATTCTACAACTGGGGCCTAATAGTTGTGTAACGAGGTGCTGGATCAGTGCAGAATGAAAGAACACAAAAATTTTAAAGTGCTACTTTTTTGGAAAGAGCATCAAATAGAGCAAAATTGATATTAAATCTACATATCAGAAGTGTATATTTAGGAAGATGTACGCCATTTAATATTTGTCAAACCAGGAGGTAAATCTGCAAATAAGCATTAAGCAAAACATAATTGAATATTCAAATTTAAATGGTGCTCATAATGGCCTTATACACTTATAATCCTTCACAATGTTGAATTTCCCCATAATAAAGAAATAGAGGAGTATAATTTAAAGATTTTGTTCATGTCTAACCCCTGATTTTACAACTAAAGTATTTTTGTGATTATTTTTTTCACAGTAGCTGACCTACACACACCTGTGTACATTCCAAACAAGAATACTCAAGTTTTGAATGAAACAGTCCGGGTAATGGCTCCAAAGAAGAATTTTGTTGAATTTTCAGTCCATGGAGCCATTTTAACAGGTACAAAACAGGAAACTGTTACATTCTAATTCAAGTGTGAAACCCAAAGGCAAGAAAAGTCAAGTAAATAAACAAAATTCAAGTTTAAATCTCACATAGTTTTGAACTTAATCAGTATCTGAAATATCATCGTCAAATCATATTCTTCTATATCTGTTTCGTAATCATTGCCATCATTTGTTAACATATTATAACATAATGCACCACACATTTCTGTGCAAGGTAGATTGTTATCAAAACAGTTGCATGTGCCTGGCTCACAGTCTCTCTGACAATCACATGATAGCAGATCCAAAACCTTTAAACACATTAAAATTATTAGTTAGATGTGTGGTTATAAATAGTGGGAAATGGCACTACCACAACACATTCTGCTAGCATTCAATTTACTTCTATACAGCCATTGTAACGGCACAACTAGTATCAATATTTCCAGTCCATGATAACTGGTCCAGCAAAATCCTGTTCAATGCGAGTGCAACACTACAGTGAGAACACTCGATTAGCGTTGTCCACAAATTGTACTTCTTACATTGAACAGATTTTCACTGTTAGGCAAACATTCATACATAATCAGTACTAGTGATGTTTCCAAACAATCTCCTTATGTGACACTGATAATTTGCATGAAGAGAATGCTGGTATAAGCTTGACCTGCATGGAGAGAGTTTTTCAATGGCACACGTTCCCCTTTCAGAGCAATACTGTTGTAAAAGTCATCTGGGAGATGTCATCCCTTACACCACTTAATTCAATAGTTTGCTTTTCATCTGTCACACCAGTTTTGAAAAAGAGGGAGGCACCAATTTGGTCAATAACAGATAGGCGGCAAAGTAGAAATACATCAGTATCTGGAGTCTGTATAATGATTTTGTCCCGTCATATTGGCATGGGCAACATGAAGCATCAATCTAGTGTCTGCCTCCTCCTGTGTGCTTTTAAGCTCTGTAATGATTATAGCACCATTTTGTGAAATTTCATAGCAATTATTTTTTGTTGTTACAAAAAATGTGCCAGGCTTGCCTGTCAGCAATTTTTGACCTCTTCCCCATTCTTTTACTAGTTTGTTGCTTCCATTGGAAAGGAAATGCTTCCACTGTTTAATGGGATGTTCACGCAAACTTTGAATTGTCAAACTTCCCAAGATGCTCTATTTTCATTTAGGGGTGATTGGTCGGGGATTGGGACGGGAGAAATTTTGTCCAATTATTTTTATCACAGTTATGAGTTAGGGCTTATTTCCTTTGAAAACAAAAAATCACAATATTTACGAACTTTTATATTTTATGATTATCAAAGTAGGTAGCTAGCTAACTAGACTTCTTAGTGTACGGACATGTTTTCTCGCTCTGTACATACCAAGTTGGTAGAACACAAAAATGTAAAATTGGCTTATAAAATGATATATGAAATGTAATGTAATAGTTTTCTCGAAAATTAAAATGTCTCTAAAGCATCACTCAATAAAACGACTAAAGAAGAAATCATTGCTCACACGTTACAATTACAACAACAGCAAGAAGATTGACAAGGCAATTTCGGAGATAAGTGGTCTGAAAGATGAACTACAAGCCATAAAGAAATGTAACGATATTCTTGAATCAACTCTCGCAGTGACAAAAAACACTTGTTGTCTGTTGGAAAAAAGAATCATATAAGTGGAGTGCAAAACCTGGAAAATGGTCAATTTCCAGGTGTGATTGCATTGAGATAGTAGCTGTTCCAAATAATATTCTTGATGATAAAAATACCATCTGTAAACTGCTGTCCGCTATTGATGTCCCTATTGCCCCTAATGATATCGTTGCTTGTCATAGACAAAAGAAGGAAGATAGGACTATAGTGAAGTTTTTTAATAGAAAAAATAGTATTAAAGCAATCACGAAAGGTAAATCGTTGAAACATTGTAACTGGAAAAATTTTAACTTTCCCGACAGCACAGCAATATATATAAATGAAAGTTTATTCCCATATTCCCATGGCATATAGGGTAAATGTAAAGGGCTGTTAAACAACAAAATTATTTATGGTTTCTGGGTAACTAATGGTATGATAAAGATGAAAATTGATGAATCTGGCCGCGTGTTCACAATCACTCACGATCAAGACTTATTTGACCACTTTCCAGAATATGATTTCAACATCAATAGAGGTCCAAAGTAAAACTTTATTATTACTTCAAACATTCGGTATATCAATTTTTTCTTCACTCAGACATATGCCCCTTTTTTCCCCGCCAATTTTCAATAAGTAAACCAATCTATTAAAACTTATTAATACTTTTTTGTATGTTGTCAACTTGGTTCACAATTTACTTTCAATATGGCGCTATATGACGACGACTATGGTTGTCCATTTGTTTCAAAATTATTTTGCTGCGCTAAAAAACTTTGATGTTGATAATCAGGCGCGGGCGATAGAATATTTGAGTTGAGCGATAAGCGTTGCGTGGGGCGATAAAATTGTCTGTGTAGAACGATCAAATCCTCTTTTCAGGAGCTAGAAGATTAACTTAAATATGGTAAAATTTGTTTTTATTTAATTTTTAATTTTTGTGGCGCGTCAAAATATTTGCGTGGCGCTAAGTACGTTCTT
>JANTOQ010714228.1:0-10030 GCA_027564595.1 Bythotiara depressa | reverse complement strand
AAAGTAGCCTGAAAACGCTCAGTTCGTGTTGGGAAATATTGTTGGAAACGAGTTGTTCTGAGGCTATAAGGGAAAATGTAAGATTATTTATTACTTTGTAGAAAAACGAGA
This sequence comes from Bythotiara depressa, assembly GCA_027564595.1. Taxonomy (NCBI): domain Eukaryota; kingdom Metazoa; phylum Cnidaria; class Hydrozoa; order Anthoathecata; family Bythotiaridae; genus Bythotiara; species Bythotiara depressa. The sequence goes on along the minus strand of JANTOQ010714228.1, from coordinate 9,919 downwards.
GTCGTCGACACCATCGTCTGTCTACTAGACTTTCCAGTCCTAGTTCTTTGTACGGTTTATCACGAGAAGTACCGCGTATTTCTCCCGTAATGACTAAGGCTGCATTGTACTGAACAGATTCGATTTTGTGAGAAAAGGACTCATTAACAGGTACATCATATATATTGTCATCGTAATCTAAATGTGGTCTAATAAAAGCTTTATAAATACATAGTAGTGTACTACGAGATAAATAAGCACGAAGACGAGTAATTAAGCCAATCCCTTTATTAGCCTTGGATATCCTTTCTTTCAGATGATGATTAAAAGTAAGCTTTTGATCTAGTATCATACCTAAGCGTTTATGGTATTCAACGGTGGAGACATTGTTTTCATTAAATAACAAAGAGGGTAAATCATTATCAACACGTTTCTTAGAAAAAAGGACTTCCACTGCTTGCTTAGATGAATCAGGATTAAAAGACATTTTCCATTGACAGGCCCACTCAGCAATTCTATCAAGATCACTATTCAGCTCGGCAGAACATAAAATATTATCAGTCGTTACTGAAAAAGGAGATGTATCATCAGCAAATATTAGTTTCAATAAGACACAAAAGAGGTCCATTAATCCTAAATAATTTTAATTTGTATAACAGTCCCTCATGCCAGACTCTATCAAAGGCCTTATAAATATCTAGAAAGATTTGGTGAGTAATAGTTAACAACTGAGAAATACACGAGTCCTTCTTTCGAAAACCAGATTGACAGGATGCAAATAAGCTATTTTTCTCAAAATAGGAATATATAGGGATATATTTCTCAAATATTTTCCCCAATATTGGCAAAAGAGATATTAGAGTCTATAGTTTTTTAAGTAACTTTTGCTTCACTTCTTGTGAACAGGAACCACATTTGCTCTTTTCCACATGTCGGGATAAACACCGGATATTAAAGCGTTTATAAAAATAATATTTAGAGCAGAAGCTATAGAGATATCACATATTTTTAACATGCGTACACTTAATTTATCCCAACCGTGAGCTTTGTTGGAATCAAGAGAGCGAATGATCGTACTTATTTTATCAATGTGAAAAGTATTAGTATCCAATCTATGGCTAGTGTCATGCATAAAAGGTGGAAAATCAGTAGGTGTATTTAGTAATGTACATTGATCAACAAAATAATTATTAAATAAGTAAGATTTTTCTAAAATATTAGTAACAAAAACATTGTCCTGGCATATCGGTGGTATTAGTGGAAATTTACATTTGTTTAGGAAAGTATTAATAATAGACCAGTATTTCTTTGGGCCTATGGTGGGTTCATTTAATTTATTTCCAAGAGATAACAAATATTTCACTGATTTGTATGTCGTATCATGCTGTCTTGTTGTGTATACGATTTGTCCCAGTTTTTGGTATTTTTATTTTCATAAAGTGGTTTAATGTAATTTATTATTTCTGAATATAAAAAAACAAACAATAACAATTTAAAAAAAAATTATCTAGTAGGAATCGCTTAATTTCAATAGACATCCACGGAGGATCCTTATCTTTACAAGAAATTGTTTTGTGAGGAGTAAAATTATTAAAAACATTAAATTGTTTTGAGAAATTGGACCTGGTCATTAACATCCAGGTTGTCCAATGAATTTTCCCAATCAACACCAGAGAGGCTTCTTTAATTATATTTACATTAGCCTTAGAATGTATGTTAAAGTTTATTTTGGCAAAAATTATGTGGTGATGACATCTGGGAAACAAGGAAGGATGAACTCCACAATCTACTATTAAATTCGGTTGTGATGTAAAGCGTAAGTCTATGCACGAAGCTGAATTTGGTAAAACGTGAGTGGGGGTAAAACGTGAGTGGGGCTACCAATCATTTGGCACTGTTCTTGATGGCTAGCAATTTCATCTAGTTATAATCCTTGAAAATTATCAATATAACCATCCTACCAATTAGTATTCCTGACATTAAAGTCACCAATGAATATACCTATGTATGGAGAGCAACTATTAATTTTGTTAATAGTCTCTTCCCATTTTAATTTAAAGTTGTTAAATTCGTCGCTAGTTTGGCTAGGTGATCTATAGAGTTTTGTAACAAAACATTTTTATTACCAACTTTGGGCTCACATACTAGACATTCATTTAAGCGTGTCATGTCTGCTCTTTGTAAAAACAACACACGCCGCCCTGTTTTTGCATTAGCAGGGTGATCGCTTTGCAGCAGATTATAACCATTCAAGCTCAACCTTTCGTCATCATCCGAATATGGAGAATCTAAGAAAGTCTTAGATAAACAAACAATATCAAATTTGTGAATAGTTAGATATGCCTGAAGACATGATATTTTAATAAAATTATCAACAGACATGCTATTTAGATTCCAGTGACATATGCTAAGCGATTGCAGTTTGTTGCTAGCAGGACCAGGGTTAGTTTCTATGTCCCAAGATTTCAAGAGAACAATTGACATATAGGAAACAAAAAACATTTGTAAAATTATTATTACCACAATATGAAGGAAAGTAAAGTAACATAAATTGGTGAATATAAACTTATTTTTACGACATAAATAAATTAAACAATTGAACACACCTACGCTACGTTCTATACCTATCCCCATGGGATATGGTATATGATAATATGCATTATTAATAAAAATCTTTCGCTCGCTGAAACCTTTGACACTTATAAATATTAAACACAAATAAATTAATAATACTCATAATAAGAGAGCTAGCATACAGTAATAACACTATTCCCATTGTGGTAATAGTTTCAAAACACAATTAGTGAACTGGGATGTGATGAACATTTAATTTATGATATGGTTGATTGGAGTTTTGACAAATTAAGAAAAAATAACTATGAGAGCTGAAACTTGATCTGTGACGATGTTTTTATTTTATTTTACGAAGGTTCAGAAACAGATAAGAAAATTAAAGCATCATCATAATGGCAATTTGCAATCTTAACCCAATAATAAAACAATTACATTTCACCAATGCATTCTCTAATGTTCATCGAAAGTCCTAAAAAAGAATTCCGTCCCATTTACAGAGCGAACCTTTAACCGACTGTTTATGTCTACGTAGACAAAGCTAACTTTATCTCTCAACCCCTCCACATACATGCTTGCATCACATAATAACTTGTAACGATCTTTAGTTAAGTCTAATCTTACGCGAAAATCTTTAAACTTTTTTCCTGTATCTGTAAAATACAGATCTATGCCTGACGGTTGAAAACCTCACTATGATACTTTGAACTTTCCCCCCAGATTGTCTATCGGTATAGGGCTTACCTATCCGATGCACCCTATCTACAACGCATTCAGGGATATCGATTTCTTCAGCTTCCATAATACAACTAACCATATAATTAGAAACCTCTGAAAAAGATTCATTTTCTTTAACTGGGACACCTTCTAACCTAATACATTGTCGACGGCCATACTGTTCCAATTCTTCAGTTTTCATATCTTGTGCCTACTTCAAATTAGTCACATGTTCCTGTAGCATCGTAACTGTAGATTATAGCTTTACTACTTTCCCTTCATAATACTTGAATATTGATTTAATTTCTGCGTGCAATTCTATTTTTATATCTTGAAATACAGCTACTTTAAACTCTTCAAGTTTTTTATCGAACTATTCCATAACATCGGAACTTGCTATGCTTGCTGATCTTGTTTCACGCGGCATTCTGGTTTACTAGGTAAGAATTTAAACTTGGTTTTACTTTAAATTAGCAGATTTACACAAATATTAAATTATTAAAATAATTATTTCGCTATATGGTCTCATCATATTAATTACGATCAACCTTGCACATTCACATACCAGTACAAACGAAATTAAAAAAACATACTGCTCCACAAATATTACACCTCTACACCAACATCCGCCATCGTGATATTAATCATTAAATTAAATCAAGTCATTAAATTAAATTAAATCATATCATTAAACCATAGTCCCATAATAATGCGCGATATGCCTACGGTGACCCACAAGGGACATATTAAGATGCATAAAAAATCTATGATTGATACATTTAATTTTTTAAATAGTGTTTTTATAAATGATTTTATTTAAGTTCTATTATGTGTAATTTTTATTCAAACATTTCGAATATCCTAACACGACTAACTAGTTATAAGTGGTCTTGTACCATCAACTAGTTATTCGTCGTCTTATAACACGATCAATCAGTTATATATCGTCTTGTAACAGGACCAACTAGTTATAAACCGTCTTATAATGCCATCGCTCTGTTATAAGTCCTTTTATAACATGACCAACTAGTTATAAGTCATCTTATAACACGATCAATCAGTTATAAGTCGTCCTATAACGAAAAACCTGGGTTCAAGGATGCTTCACTCGAGCACGATATATCATGCTTTGCCTTGCACGATTAAAACAAGGTTACAGCTGTGCGGACTCCCTCCCGACAATAAATTTATCCTAAACGAGTGGTGATTCTTGTCTTTATTTTGCTAGGAAGAAATGGAAAGAGTCGCACATATCATTAATTTGGTCTCTCGTGGCATGCAACAAATTTACGATATTGTGGACCTGAGAAAACAAATGCGCGTGAAACTATTACAAAGTGTGCTTCCTTACTTCGTGGATTGTCTACATTAAATACCGTTCCCGTTTGCATAGCGTTTACCTGCTTATATGTAAAAGGATCATGTGTCTGCGATGTACGGTTGCAGCGATATACAACGTTAAAATTTCTCCGTCACAGTTACGTCATATCTGGGATTGGTGTAAATTTACGCTTCAATGTAGGACATTCACAAATGTTAGTACAATCCCTGAATTCGTCAGTTATAGCAAGATTTACACGATACGATTAATCAGGCCGATTTTGTCTACCATCTTGAAAATTCGAGAACGTCTCGGAAAAATCTGTACTCTTTTCACAGATCCTTACATCATTGAGGAATATTTTATTTAGCCTATATTATCATAACCTAGACTGTGACATAATATGGGGTACAATGTATTTTCATTTTAAATGAAAACGAGGCTTTCAGTGTTTCTTGGTTTATATCTCACGGGAAGCGAATGGGCTTCCCTTTAACCGCTTCGTTCGCAATGAGTGTGGGAATACGCGGGTCAAAAGGTTTGTTCGCATTAATTATGTAACAATGTTCTCCATTACTGACGAAGGTAATGAAGGACAAGCCAAACGCTCATCTTAACGTCCTGTCAGTAGGACACATTAATTTCATTTTATTTACCATACACAATATATTAACAGAAAGTCAAAAATCTATCGTTGTATATACATTAGTAAGGCTGTACATACTGTGCATTTCACTGGCTGCTAAAAACGTTTGCAAAAACTTAATTTAGGCTTTGTTAACACAGAATTAAAGTGGATACGCGAAATAATTTTAATGGAAACGTTTTCCAAATTCTTTCTTGTAGCTATCACAGTAGCTGTATAGTATTAACAAAATGCCAATATGTCAAAAAGTACACTGAATGTGTCCAAATGTGATGGTTGAAAATAAAATTATGTATGAGTAAGGTATATAGCTATTTCAAATCTTATGCAAAATTGAATTTGGATATTTAATGATTGATTTCCGAAAAATACTTCAAATAATGATCCTTACTATATACACAAAGACTGTACATTATATAAGCAAAAGCTCTGATTCTTTGTTATGGTGAAGTAACATTTGATATCGCTGCGCTTTGTGCTCTGAATAGAGTTTTGACTGCGTCCGTATTTGTTGGAAATGCCATATTGTGAACATTTGTAATTGCTGACAGCGTTTTAGCCATTTCATCGGAACAACCAAATAACGGAGGAATCGTCGTCGTTTCTTCTACTAATCCGAAATAATCAGCAGTGAACACAAATCTGTAGTCATCGACACCTATTTGAAAGAGCACATCTGGTCTTCCGGAAGGGAATTCTGCATTTCGAAATCGATGACTATTCCACAACGAAGTGTTTCACCTACCTTGCTTAGCAGCGGACCCAAAACAAAATCGTAAGCAATCGCAATGGTATTCAATGCTTGGATCAAGCAAATTTTGATCCAACATGTCTTTGAAGAAATTGAACCACGTTCATGCGACTTCCTCGAAATATGGATAACTCACGTTGAGGGCCCGTAAATAAAACGTTTCCTTCCTGATGCATCATCATCAAAATTATGGCGTAAGAAACGTTGAACTCCACACATAATGACATTTTCGGATCCACGATCTGGCCTGATGCATCGTGGTACGGATTGCAACTCTTTCATACATGTCGTATAGTAATATGATATTATTTTGGAGTTGTTGTTTGCAATATTCAACCAAAAAACCTTTCGACTATGAACATCAATTTGTCCATGGATAGCTTATGGTAGCCATCTGAATGCCATAGAAAATTAGGGCCAGGTGATACGTATTTTCCTGTCCGAAATCTATAGGAAGTTCGACGTTCTACTCCCTTAGGGTCTAAGAAGCGAATACACATGCGCAGAGTTTCTCTATCGGCGTTAATACCATGTGAACGAAGCTTCTGAAATATTATTCGATATCCAAAAGAGGAACTTGATGTTGCTAATCCCCTTTCTCACTTTAAGAAGAACTTCGTTGATATTGTTGTGATTACGTCTTCGGAAGAGACCAAGTGACTTAAGATGTCGTTTCAACTGGCGGACTGACATACTTGTGTTATGATGTATTTCCAAAACGTGGACGATTTCCTTTTAAGAGTAACCACTGATAAAGTATTTTACTATCCTTTCCCGACGAAAGTTGTCCATATTGGTTTTCTCTAAAATGAATTCCTTTTGTCTTGAGAAAGCATAAAAAGGTCACAATCAATACAATACTGGATATCCATACTTTACAGAATTAATAAATATTATCAAAATCTGAAGTTACCTTTCGAGAGTAAAGTGGAGAACAGGATAATATTTCTAAGTTTAGAGGTTTGCTTGATGCACATTTCAGAGGAGTTCTAGTCTCCTTTAATATACCTCTTCTTTCGTTCCCTGAAATGTGAACCAAGTTAAGCTCACTTGAGTTTTTTCAATGTTGGTTTTATCTGTTATTAACATTTTTGTATTTTATTTATATATTATTTTTAACATGTCACACATTTATAGCCGTTTCATTTAACTGAAGTGGTTTTACGTTTGTAAATATTTTAAAATAAATAAATAAATAAATTTGATACATATCGATTTTTCATCGGTAACAACATCAAATTCTGATGATTCTGAAAAATTACTACTTATAAACCCCTTGCAAGTACCAGTTAATCAACATGTAGCTATATTTCACGAGTTTAAAGCAGCCCAATTACATACAAAAGAAACATACAATACCTCTTCCACGCAGATCTCTGCCGCCATCTTTGTTTATCTTTTTCTGGGGTCTCAAGCAACAGTCTCCAGACTGTTGCTTTTGGCAAGGTTTTCTTTTCCCCACAATTGTTCATAATGAGCAAATTATGTTGAGTTCACAACACGAATAAGATGATCAGTATGGCGGAATGTTTTTAAACTGTGTTTCAAGATGAAGTCACTTCCTGTACCTTGCGCTATAAGACGAGTTATAACTACTTGGTCGTATTATAAGACGACGTACATCTGATCGGTCTCGTTATAAGACGACTTATAACTAATTGGTCGTGTTATAAGGCGACTTATATCATATCGGTCGCGTTATAAGACGACTTATAATTAGATGGTCGTGTTATAAGACGACTTATAACTGATCGGTCGAGTTATAATGTGACTTTTAACTAGTTGGTCGTGTTATAAGACGACTTATATCTGATCGGTAGTGTTGTAAGACGACTTATAACTAGTTGGTCGTGTTATAAGACGATTTATAACTAGTTGGTTGTGTTAGGATATTTGAAAAGTTAGAATAAAAATTACGCGTAATGGAACTTGAATAAAATCAGTTAGAAAAAAGGTATTTAAAAAAGTAAATATATCAGTCATATAATTTTTACGCATCTTACCATGTCCCCTATGGGCCACCGTAAGTCTTTCATTCAAACAGGCCATCTTCTTCTGTGCGGACTAGTTTCAATTTTTAATGCCGAAGCACTGAAAACAATTATATTGCTAAAAAATGCTTCGTTTCTTCTTTTAACCTTCATAACGTAACAGAGAACTTCTCAAAAGACTTCTTCTGTTCTTTTTCTGATGCAAAAGTGAGCTGTTCTCAAATCATTTTCTCATTAGTTATGATTATCGTACCTCCAAAATTCGAATAATTAAATAGATTTTTAAAATTCGTAGCTGAATATTGTATCGTATAACAGGGTATTTAGTTAAAACTTAATAATATACAGAAAGATATCACCACACTAATTACTGTGTTTTGTAAAATATAACGTTAATCCGGCTTCAATCTGCATGATAACTAGTAATTTCTTTCTTTCTTTCTTAATTTTTAAACATAGGAAATCTGGATGATGATATATGCGTTGTTGTCATTTCAGGAGAAGGATTTAAAAAAAAACTTTACTGCGCACATGTAACCTTCGTAACGCGGCGAACGTGACGTACCCTAGATCCGCTCCTGGGATCTGGTCAGCATTTGGCAAGGCGATATAATTTAGTTAACGGAGTTACTGGAAAGAAGGACAACTAGTGCCTCCAGATGAACCGTCCAAGTCCTACCTCTGTCATAGCTACTTAAATCGTCTTGTAAATAATGTAAATTTCCCAAGGTTCTAATTGTAAATGTAAATATTCTTGTAGTAAAATTTGTCAAATAAACCAGAGTAAGCGGTACAACTCTTATTATATCTGTTGATCTTTAAGGAATTAAGCGTTGGAATTTTTACCACAGTCACTATGGACTATTTTATTGACAATTAGGTGCTGCTGACGTCAGAAATTTACATGTTTTTTTTTAAATGTTTTTAAAGTTTTTGTGTTGATTTTCGTTCTAAACGGAAATATTTTCTAAATATATAATTAGCAATGCTACAAACATAAGTATATTTGAATATATTTATTCGGGCATATAATTTAATTATGAATAAAATTACTAGAAGTTTCATGTTGTGATCAGTAAATAACACAAAAGTTGTAAAATGTGTCAAACTAAACTTATATTTCGACCTCTATACTGAGATCATCCTCAGAGTATAAAACAATTTTATTACAAGTTAGAAGCTAACAAGTATTTACAATTGATAAAAACTTAGGTTAAAAACTCTCAAATGAACAGTTTAATTTGAATTGATTTCTCTTGGACATTCAATGATGGTTTATGTCGTTTTATTAATAATTCCTCAGCTATTTTGCGTTTACGAGAGTTGTTATAATTAGCGCCAAATAATAAAACGACAAAAATATTTTATACTCTGAAGATGATCTCAGGATAGATGTCGAAATACAAGTTTAGTTTGACACATTTTACACCTTTTGTGTTATTTACTGATCACAACATGAAGCTTCTGGTAATTTTATTCATAATAAGTATATTTGTTAAAATATGAAGAACTACATATAAGAGCTTCTAAAGGGGATATAGGTTGCTAACTCTCATTTATTCTATTCATCACCTGTGAAGAAGAAGAATGGCTCATTAGAGTTTTTGTTGTGATTACCGGATATTCAACTCAAAAACAATACCTGACCGCCATCCACTTCCATGAAAACAGAACACGAGGTGTACTCTAAAAATGTCAATCAAGTGCAAATTACTGGGATTAGTTGGGTACCGAATATCTATACCCAATTTTAGTAAAACTGCCAAAAAAATCTTCAGTAATACCACAATCAATCAGAAAAGGTCATCAATCAGGTTGAAGCGGAGCAACAAGAGGCACCTAATCAGCTGTTACACTAGGTGGGAAATACATATCTACTCGCATACCCGACCATAATGAACTATTTATTTTGCGCACTAACGCATCATATCAATGGTTGGGTT
>JANTOQ010714227.1:0-18995 GCA_027564595.1 Bythotiara depressa | reverse complement strand
GCGGTGGCTTAATTCGAGGCCTGCATATAATTTGCCACTGGAGGTACCATTATTTTATAATCCTGTTGAAAGTGAAACCTATATAAAAGAATAAAAGCAAAATAAGGGAAACAGTCTAAAAGAGCTGTCGCTTCACCATTTTTGTGCTATAATTTAAGGAAAATGGCTTGAAAGTAGCCTTTGCAGAACCATATTAGTGTTGGAATCTAAGGGAAGTGGTTTGAAAAGAGTCTTCTGGCACTATTTTAGAGCTAGAATTTAAGGAAAATAGCTTGAAATTAGCCTTTGAGGCACTATTTTAGTGCTAGAATTTTAGTACTAGATTCTAAAATAACTTAGCAGATAGATCATAGATAGTAAAGTTCAATATGCAATTGCAATTCTTTTTGCTAGGAAAAGTTAGTTCTTTGGTATTACACATCAGAAAGAAGAGCTCTATAATTTAAAAAAATTCTTGCACTCTGGACTACACCATGGGGCCCCTCAGGATGTCACTAAACTCAATCGTATTTACAGAAATTAAAAGTGCTTAGATAAAACCCTGGTAGCCAAGAAATATTTCTCACATAGCAATATAGCAACTTGGCCTTTGCTCACAACATGATTTCTATGAAAGATTGATTCTAAGATGTATGAAAAGTCGTTTTAACCAATTAATTGTGGTGACCTTTATATTAGTTTATTGGCAACTCTCCTGTGGGAAGTGATCCAGTACTTACCATGTTACAGACACCTAAATCTATGAGGTACATCAAAATAAAAAAGGAATCCTGTAATCCTGGTATTAATTGTGTTATGAAAGTAGAAATCTATGGTTACGATCCAGGTATTTATTTACTGTTTCTTCCTGTAACCTGAAATATTTGTAAATTCTGAACTAGGTTCTTCTATTGTAGTTAACAAAGGTTTGTCCATTTCAGTTGCATTGAAAGCTCTTGTTCTACCATTTCTCATCTTGCAATAATACCAACATATTTTTAAACTTAGATATTTTAGTATCACTGAAAATTATTTGCATTTTATGCAAATCCTCTTTGCACCACATACACAGATACAGGCTTTTTATTAACCCCTCCCCTAAAACAATGCTTGATTTTTCCATGTGTTAGTTGGTATCATTACGTCTTCATGTTTTGCATTTATTTTACAACCCTTTGTGTATATATAATAAACATTTATTTACGCTTGCACCTCTATTTCCCCATTATTTACTGCTACTTCGTAACAAAACTTGCTCACAGATTTAATTAGTAAAATGTAATAATAGAGTTTAGTTTGGAAATGATTAATCAGTAGCAATGAAAAACTATAATATGTGTGAATATTAAATGAATCAGTTGGTTGGTTTATCAGAATCCTTATTTTATTATATTTTGAACTCAATAAGGAAATAGTGAGAAATAAAATAATATGAAATAAAGGTACTTTAATCCTATGTCCTCTCCGCAATACAAAGTAATATATGAAGGCAACAATGATAACTATATATTAATACAATTCCAGTTCTTTCTTTCCCAGTAAGGCTAGGAGTTTTTCTCCTTGATTAGAAACTGAAGTTTTGTTGACTTTATTTTCATGCTGTGTAAGCTTTGTTTAGGATGGGGAAACTTGACCCAAGCTTGAACTCTGCTAGACAAGTTGAACATGTACCTTTATTTTTCTCGTATTTTTCCACACTACTTCCCATTGCTAGGAATAGTAAAAAGCATATTACTTTGCATCTCCATAAGCTGTGTATTCTTTACTATTAACACATGTGGTGTCACATACTTGTCATATGTTTTGAGCAATATTTTATTCTATGCAATTATTCTGAGAATAATTATGAAATCTCCAATATTAGAAAGGATGACTCCCTCAATACATTGTTATACATTTTAGAGGCTCTGGTATTTGTTTTTTTGGATTTCTGGATTGTGATTGTATATATAGCTTGACTATGTCATTCTCTTAATAAATTGTTGAATTATAGTAGTTCTCTCATGTATCTTCTGCAGATGTGTCCAAATATATTAATAATTAGTTTAGTAAGCTAATGCAGATTTCTCATTAAATTCTATATTTTAGTTTGTTATGCTACTCTTGCATACCATGTTCCTACAGCTAATTTATATCACATCGATAGTCCAAGTACATGGTGTTCACAACCTGCAGAGTCATTCTTGATGATAACATTTAACAAACCTGTTGTTGTTTCTGGTATAGTTTTGCAAGGCGATGCAAATGACAACAATTGGGTTAGGACATTCAAAGTATTTTATGGCTTGAATCAAAATGCATTGGAATTAGTGGAAAAGGTTTTTGTTGATTATTACATCCTGTTATTAATCATCATAAGATGAATATAATTTAAACTGACAACTCTGTAACATTACTGTGGAGTGCAGTTTGCAAAGACAACATCTGTAATTGTGCAGTGCAATTTGGACAATAGAACCCATCATATCTTCCATGTTACTCTTTGTTATGTTTAAAACAGTTCATACATTTGTAATTCTGTGAACAAGATTCATTTTTAGCAATATTTAAAGTTCAATAAATCACATATGATAGCAGCTGATACATAACCTTTCATATTATACATATCGCATTCTGAACATGTGATTTTAATTTCAGATCTTGTTCCTTCAATCTCATTCTTTGTTGTATAAACTAGTTGATAACATTTGATTTTAATGCAACTTTTCAACCAATTTCATTCATAGCGATATCATTAATATAGCTAATGGCATTGATTTAATGGACTTGTTGAAAGTAGGTCTGTTACACTCTATTAATAGGCTCTCCATCAAGGTTAATTTAAAGTCCTTAGATTCATGACTAAGTATAGTTAAGTTTCCATAAGATGAAGGAGTGCATCAAGATGTAAGTAAGTTATGAAGAGGAAAATTGATATTTTAATTGCTTCCTTCATTTCTTATTTTAACATTGGAGTATATATAATCATTAATATAGTATTATTTTGTATTGATTTTAGAAAGAATTCATTGGCAACTCTGCCCGAATCATTCCTCTCTCTGTCAACTGGTTTACAAAGAAGGTTCTTGCAAATCAGATAAAAATCAAACCAAAAGCCTGCAATGGAACCTGCTGTGTAAGATTTGCTATCAAAGGATGTGATAATGGTTAGTCAAATTCCTTTTGTTGATATTTCAGATTCTGTCTGTGAATATGTAAACCATAACTTTACAGTTAACCCTATATGGCCATATGGCAACTAAATCGGGGTCCAGGTGGCAGTGCTGATTTTTTTGTAGTTTAAATGAAAGAGGAGTGACATAGGTTTCCAATGGTGATGACATAACTCTCAGAAAATCTTACAAAAAGGATATTTGACATTGATTTTCACTTCTTTATATTTTGTTGAAAATATGGCCCATAAATAATAATCATATTAGATAAAATAGACCATGTAAATTACTTGCAACAGTATAAGGTGACAAGGAAAATACTGAACTGAATACAGTAATAAACATCTGACCACTTTATGTCACTTTATGAAGTTAATATTCTGATTTTCCAATTTTTTAGTTGCACTTAAACAAGTCTCCAAATATTTTACTTGTCTGGCAGGTAAATCCAAGTTACCATGCCCTATAGGTGCCTAAAACAAAAGAATCGTGTATCTGAACTGAATCTATTTGATCTATCTCTAACACACTGGTATCTTCATGGTTATTATAACATTTATGTATGTCTTCATTCATTTTGACTGCGTCAGCACATCAGATGAGAGAGAAGCAAGAACACATGAGCTGCCATGATTTTCGGGCACTATCTTTCTCTATTAAGATTTTGCAATTCCGAAAATAGTGGCAACTTCGTGCCCATGGCATTTTGTCTTGGAGATGTGATCTGACATTAGCTATGCAGGAAATTATCACATCAAAGGCTAAGGAATCTTCAGCAATAATTTTTGTGTGTTTCACAGGGGATGATGTGTAAGGCTATTGTAAACACAAGATGAGCTCGGGAAATATTGCAATAGTGTAATAGTGTAGTTTATATTTATTTTAATTTAAACACTTCATCACACAAGTTAGAATTTACAAGAAACAGATGACATTACAAATTCTTGCGTAGGAGAATGTTCTTTCATGTGATGTTTCATTATTTTTAGTACAGTTAAACTTTGCTTAGAATATTTATTGCCATGTTTACTCTTTATTTCCTTGAGTCAAATCTGTATATTCTATAAATAAGCAATTGGAAGGAACAATTTGCATCATGTGGCATAGGGAAAGAAGGTGTGTATACAAAAGAAATACCCAAAGTAGGAATACTTTATGTTCACAACAGGCTTGCATTAAAATTTGGGCAGGCAGAACGATATTTGCTCACTAGCACCCCTGCTCCCCACTGGGCATGTAATATTTAGAGACCTGCTTCAATATGCAACACTTGTTTTACCTATTCATGATAGTTTATTCAAATAGTTCTCCATAATATTTAACTGGGTAAGTAAAATATAGCCTTAATAATATTCTCATGACATACTACAAATCACAATATTATTCTCATGACATACAAATCAAAATGTGGTGTTAATATGAGTAATGATATTTATGTAGATGTGTATACATATAAGTCAATTTTAATTCAAAGCTGTGGTAAACAAGGCACACAAGGCTCACCTATCACTCTTGACAAAAGTAACAAAGTGTTAATTCAATGGTAATATGAACAGCTTACACAACTTATATCATTTGACACTGCATCTTCAAGCCAATTCCTGTAAAATATTATTATATTATTTACTAAGCATGAGATTTAAAGTTTGTACAGGTTTTTGTAATTTGCTATTCCTTTGGTTCAGTTTCCCATTCCATCAATGTTGTAACATAATTAATGTGGAATCTCTAGGTCACAGAGTCTTTTATCTACTATCCCTTGAACTAAATAAACTGAGAGCAACCAAACGTTCAGACAGTGTTTTCAACTAACAAAAAAGGTCTTAAACCTAAGATTTAATGATTATGCGCTTGATATCATGTTTCATTATTGTTTACATGTGTATATATTATTCACTTTTACTAATGGAAGAGTGATGTTACTTTAGTTATGTCAAGGCCACATTCACTAAAGACGTCCTCACTTGGTAAAGATGTGATCATAAGATGGAAAGAACCTGATCACCTACCCATTGCTATTGATAAATACGTGGTATATATATTTTAATTTGTTATTTTTAATTTGCCTAATTCACTAACAGCCTCATTTATTCATCTGCTTTGGCCTAAGGCTATAATGTATGTAGACAAAACACTAATCACTAGAATGAAAGCACCCTTTTATCTTCAATCATAATTATTATTTGTGAACAATTATCATGTGGTAGAAATATGTCTTGCAGTTTGATTGACTTCATTATAAATGCAAAAGTCCATCTCATCATATGAATAATCTCCTCTTTATAAACCTTTACAAAGATATATAAGGTAGATAAATAGCTAATTACAAATGTAATTTATAAAATAATGATGTACTACTGAAATTTATATTAATTAAAAATGACAGGAACTTGAAAAGACATGGGTCCTAGTTTTGGTTAAGAGCTGGAGAGTGGGGTTGGTGAATAATCTGCATCTTTTGGCTTTTACATAATAAGATGTAAACAACGGTGTATTAAATATTAGAAAAGATCTAATTATTGATATGAATGTGTGAATAATTCAGTTTGCATTTAAGTAATTTTCTTCCCTAATATATATCGGAAGTTTGTAATAATAAATCGATCCTCTAGCAATCTTAAGCTTACACATAGAAGTCTTATTATTATTGACCTATTTCTGGTCAAAATCCAATATAGTTGTTAAACTTTTGACATTATCTTAAAACTTCTGACACTATCTTGTAATGTTACATAACATTTTCATGATTTTGTATTCTAGGAAAAGGGCTTTAAACTTCTATTTTTAATGAAATGATACATTTATCATGTCATGGACCAGAATGATTTAAACAGGCTGTCAAATCTGATGCGAATCTGATTCGCATCTGGATTCACGTCACATTCCATGACGCGAGTCGTCACATTCCATGACGCGAGTCTAAGTGGATTTGTGCATACTTAAGTAAACAAAAATTATTTTTCATTACTGTTTGATCTTTCATTTCTCTTTTATAATTTCCTTGTTATAAAAAAAACTATTTCCATTCAGGTAGAGACACGTCCTTTTTAAAAACAACAAAGCCGTACTGAAAAACATGTATGCGATTGAATTTCGGAGACGTTACAGGATTAACCTCTTGCATCACTGTAATCAGCTACCATTATTGATATTTCCAAAAGAAAAGCATGGTTGATAATTTTTTATTTTGTTTATTTATTATTCACAGTTATTTTAACTTAAAATATTTTATAAAAAGGGCAGCTGGATGACCATGTACGCTTAATTAGTTTGTTTTAAAAATTGAATAGGACAATTTAACTAAAAGATAAACGAAATAAAAATAAAAGAATGTCTTTGACAATAAATAAGAAAATCAAAATATAATCTTACAATAAATATGGCGGCTCACAAAGTTAGTTGTGCTGTGTGTTTGTTGTGATTAAACCTATCAGGAAATTGGGCTTTAAAAGGAGTTACTTATAATACTTATAAATAGTTGTATATTGAGTTTCAGAAAGCCAGTTGCTTAGAAAAATAGTTCAGTAAAATAACTGATTTGTGTGTGACTAGTTTACGAGAATCCATTTAGATTTGATGGATTCGCGACCTCAAAAATATGAGAATCCAAATAGATTCATGCCAGTGAAGGTCAGATTTGACAGCCTGTTAAACTATGGGCTACATTTCATGAAATACTTCTCTCATCATCGGCGAATGAGATTGGTGAAAAGTCTCATTTATATATAATTAAAGAAGGATCACAATTTAATTACTTCACACATTCATGCAAATGTTTTGCAGACATAAAGGTGACAAGTATGTGCAAGTATTAAGCCAATGGCAGATCCAAATATAAATCTTCACACCTGTGGGTAAATGCATTTCAGACATAAAGGTGACAATATTGCATTCAGGAAAGTTTACACATTATCCAGATATGTAAATTCATATCTAGTTATTAATTCCTGTTTTTGGCATTTGGTCAAGCTGGTAGACATATATCTGAGATATTATACGAGATACTGTTAATATTGTTTTCATCACTCATTGAGTGAATTCTTTCTTTGATTTTACATACAACGGTATTATATTCACAGTCTATTATACTCATATTGTGCCAGTCAAGTCTATGGCAAATTTCCAACTGTGATTCAGTTTTTTGTTATATCTCCATTTCAAACAGCACAGGCATGTTCTATTGAACAGTAATCTTTATGACTCACCAATTCACTATCGAAAATAGAACAATGTGAACAACATTTTAAAATACTATTATCAAACAGAATAGTGATGGGAACATTTCTATATTAGTTGAAAGAAAAGCCACCCATAGAGAACATCTTAACTTCCATTCAAACCAGCAACAAAGTGTCAAGGCAAGTGGTATATATGCTCTCTTTATGTGAGTAGAAAATATTGTAAGTGATTTAGATGACTTATGGAAGGAAAATGAGGGAATAATCAATGTCTTATCAACAAATGACTATAGGGCACATTTAATATCAAAAGTGAGAAGGGGCATTGAATGGTGAAAGATAAACACCGCCAAATATGAGCCAGTAGAAAACCAAAATTCATATAAATCTTCTAATATGAAAGGGACTAGCAAAGTGCTTCAACATCTTCTCCATAAACTCAAAATTCAGTGTACATTCTACTCTAAAGACACCTAATGAAAATCTATCTGATCCTAAAGACAAGGTTGAGAAAAAGTAATGGAACAATGTTGCTTATTAAATTCCTTGTCGTGATTGCAATGCAGTCTATACTGGCAAGTCAAAATGATCACACAGACAATAATCAAAAGAACATTCCAATGCTGTTTATAATGGAGATATACTATCAATGAAATCATCGACCACTGTTGGAGATAAATAGATTTTACTGGGACAATATGAGCATAATAGATCACGAAGAAAATATCGTTGCAAATCAAAGAAATGATTCACTTGATGAGTGATGAAAACCTTATTAATAGTATCTCATATTATCTGCCAGATATGTGGATACCAGCTGTTTTGTTTAAATGTCAAAACAGGAGGATTTAGTATCTAGATATGGGAATTGACAGATCTAGATTATATGCAGTATTGTCACTTTTACATCCACAAAACCTTCTCGTGGAGGTGTGAAGTAATTACATTTCCATTTGTATATAAAAAACCTGTTGATAGGATAATTATTTTTAAACAGATTCATTTTATCATTATTTAAAATTTCCAGCCATGTTTTATTTGATTAATAATCTCAACAACTCTATCTTGACTAAGTAGCCATTGATATTCAAGTGCAGAATTAATTTTTTATTTTTCTTTATTGTTATTTCTGTCATTTTAGGTAACCATAAATGCAACAAAATCTTATAATTCATCGTTTACATATACATCACAATTAAATACATCAATTTCCAATTATACGTTCAGAGCTCCATTTGCGGCAGCCATCTATGTTATCACAATTGATGCATATGTTAATATAATCCACAAAAAGTTATTAGGAAGCTTTCTCACTCAGCCCACAGGTAAGATTTAAACCTTGATTAGTACAGTATGTTTTCAATCATACACATGGCATGAATTACTAAAGATAAAGTTGTGAAATAATCCATATGAAATGGTAGCCATAACATACCCAAGGTGCTTAATTGCTATTTTATTTGACCTAAAAATGAAACTTAACACTCAAGTTAGGGTCCATTTTTGGGGTTGATTTTTTATGACCTGTGTGCTCCGTTTGCTCTGAGTACTTTGAATTTTCCATTTTTTTGGTGTTTTTGAGAGTGTTGAGAGCATAAAAAATTGATTCTGTTTATACTCTGGTCCTGGAGCAGAACAAATAGAGCATTGAGTGCACTCAGAAGTTTTTCCACTTATTAATCATGATCAAAACCTTCTTGTGAACATTTTTGCATTTTTTTTATATTTAGAAGTTATTCTCTTTGCTCTTGTTTTTTTCATGCTCTTTTGAATAAATTATATATGAATGACAACATTGCATAATTATGCAAAACACAATACCAGTTTTTGTAAATTCCGGACCTAATTCTAGCAAGTAGTTTCACGAGTTCACCACAATTCTAGCAAGTTTTCAACAAGTGTCAACATTGCTCTTAATTTATGCGATTATTATGTGATACTCGAAAAGTTGTACTTGTTAACTACATGTAGCAAAGTCAGAGCAATGAGAGTACTCTGAGGCAGATACTCAGTATCTTCTCATTTGTGAGAAGGCCCCATTGTCTTACCCATGCTAGCGTGGAAATGGACATTATATGTAAAACAACAACAGTTTCTGCTTCAACAATTCTGTCAATGATTCATTGCTGGACTTTCCTTAATGTTTTTGTTTTTATAGATTTTTAAAAATTTGGAACCTGTGCACCATACCACCAACAAAATATGAACACCTAAAAGAAAACCTAAGTATACTCCTGTTGTTTCCCTCATACAGAATTAAAAAACATTGTGTAAGTCAGTTAGGAACTGTTCATAAATTACATGTGCAAGATTCTTTCTATTTTTACTCCTCTTTTCCCTCTTTAAATATCTACACATCTAGCTTAACCTTCCATACATGTTCATACTATAATCAAAACCTTTTAGAGACATACATTACCAGCATCAGTGCTAAAGTTAAATGAGGTTGAGATAAATAACATTATAATTAAAATATTTACAAAGTTATTTAGAATTTGTAACATCCTACCCTAAGTTATTAAAATCTTCTTGATCATTCACTATAGGTCTCATAAGTGAGAATAATAGCCAACATAGAAGACGTTTCCTAACCAGAAAACATTACAGAATCCATAGATTGGCTTGGTCAAACAGGAAGTTTAGTATAAGATGTGTATAATGTATAAGATGACCTTTTGAAACATTTATTTATTTATTGTCCTTGGTATAAGAAAACCCCTTTCTTATGGTCAGATTCATTGATGCTACAGTAGTCTATGATATATAAATTTTTCCCAGTTTTGTTTAGAGGTTCTTGTAGTGTAAGGAAACCGAACTGAAATCATATTTAACATAAGAGATTTTCGTGGTATGTAAAATCCAATTGTAGCCAGATTTTATGCAAAAAATCTTTTTTTGTGGCATGTAAAATGTTTTTTATGGCACATAAAATGTCAGTAATACTGTCCTAATGTAAGATAACCTTGTTCATGGGACATACAATCACAGTAAATACATATTTTAAGGTAAGAGATCTGTGACATTGTTTGTGAAATGGTATAATTTTGTCAGAATACCTGACCTATATTCTAATTCTTCAGTGATGCTTCAAAAACACTTCAAAAAGACAAGCATTCCATATTTAGAATACTGGTGAAATGGAAGCATTCTATATTTAGAATACTGGTGAAATGGAAGCATTCCATATATAAATATTAATGCTTGAATTCCAGATTTACCTAATGCTCCTGTTATGAATATTGACGTTAGCATTATCAGCATTAGTATAAGATTGATTATTAGCATTCACAGCAACTATAATATTTTATGTAAACCTTTTTATGTTCCCAACATTACAGTATACTAATATCTTAAGCCTTTTTTCACATTCATCCATGATACTGTTATGACTTGCTGCATGTGCAAAAAGGAGAAAAGATGCAAGACCTGATTCTCACACATATCTGTACATTTTGTATATTTTACCAGCTTCCTGTGAGAATGCTAATTCCTATAAACAAAAGCACAGAAAGTAAACATGCATGGTAGTCATGTATGAGAACTAGGCAGAACACGCTGTTGGTGTGTTCTCCTTTAATTTGCTGATGTTTTCTAAGAAATTTGAAAGAGAAAACAGATTTTAACAACAGTGAACAAAAGATGTTTAAATCATAGGTTGTGGATTAGTCGCTATTAATAATAATTTCAGTTCCATGTTCCATCAGCATGTTATAATAAAAAGAAGAAAGTGCCAAACTTATTTTATCATAATTACTTTAGTTCAGTGTTCACTCATTCAGAGTAATTTTATTTCATTCACTCATAGTGATTTATTTGCCATTTAACTGCTCATGCTTAAATTTATTTTTATTAATTCACAATAACAACCTGGTGTTCAGTTTAAGTAACGATTTAATTTAAATTCAGTATAAATTTTTAAATATAGCAATTTTTTTTATTGGTTTGTTTTTAATAAAATGTCAGCTCATTTATTACTATTATAATAATTATTCATTTATTTGTTTGCCCTGACCAAATATAGAGAAAATGACCTTCTTGAATTAGGTCATGGTTTTTTTAACAAAAAAAGTCACGAAAATGCCAATTTTTCTACTATGGTTTTTAGCAGCATGTTTTATAATACAATGAAGGAAGAACCACCAACATGAATTGTATCAACCACATTCTTATAAATAAACAGGTTATTAAACGTTTTTCTTTCACTTCCATTGAAGAATAATAATAAGTTGGATTTCCACAGCTTTAACAAAGGCAGTGTTCTGCACGATAGCTTTCTAAAACCAGAAAATCATAGTAGCAGCCATAAACAGTCATTCACATTAGCTTTTGAAAGATAATATTGACCATATAATGTTACACAACATTACATTTAAAAAAATCATAATACTGGTTGAAACAAATTTGCACATGATAGTTTTTAATGTTAGACCATTGCACTATACTCTGTAAAAAAGTCACTTGCTTTCCATAATGGTACTTTTGCATACTACAACAAAGATTTGTTACATTAAAAACACTATTACGATGATTTTACATATTTCTTTAGTTGAAAGATGGTTTTTACCACAATTTTATGTTCCACATATGAAAATTTATTTTCTTAAAACACGATTTTAACGAGATTTTGCATGCGGCAAACTTTCTTACTTCAAAATCACTGTTTACTGCGAATCTATGTGATGTGAAGGAAGATTTCTAACATTTATCCATATAATTCTTAGCTTCCCTAAACCTTAATTAGTGAATGAAGATTTTTAACATTTATCCATATAATTCTTAGCTTTCCTAAAGCTTAATTAACTCAATTTATAACTGGTTTATGACTGGAAATATGTGGCAAAAATAGCATTAGTTAAAGGCTAATAAATTCTCCTATTTTTTCTTGTAATCCCTAAAATGTTCCAATGACGTAAACATTTCCTATAATTTCCTTTAATGATTAAAACATGATTTTACAGCGATTTTAGTTGCTACGATGCAGTTATTAAAACATGGTCATTAATGGTTTTACAACCAATTTACGTGGAATGAAAAAAGATTTCTAACGTTTAATGTTAAGACATTGTTTTATAGTAATTTTATAGATTTCTTGCACTGATTATCATTTTACTTAATGCGAAAGATGATTTTCTACTACAAAACATAATTTTACTGCAGCTTTATGTGACACGAAAGAAGATTGTGTTACATTATGTTACATTGAAACATAGTTTTACTAGAATTTCATGTGCTATGAATGAAGATTGCTGACATTAAAACTCATTTTACAGCCAATTTACATGGTATGAAAGAAGATGAAAGCATGAAGTGTAATGTAGCATAGGCAGTGCAAAATTAAATGTTTGTTTCCCTGATTCACTAACACTGATAGAACAATTAAAAATTGATCATTTGTGTCATTGAATTTATGACAATATTTGTGCTCCAGCAGATGGCTGAGTAATGTAAAACATTGTTTTACAGCAGTTATACTTGGTACAAATGTAGATTTCTTGTTTATCTTGTGATCTTAGACTGTTTTATGTGCTAATTACTAATAAACTTGGTTGTGATAAGCATCTTTCTTCACAATGTAAACACAAAAATATTCATATATATATTTTTCAAGCTAATAAATTAATAATTTCTAAACTATTTTGTGAAATTTCGAAACAAAAGGATATTCTAAGTACTACTTTTAAATGAGAAGTCAATGATAAATAAAAAGTAGATTGTATACACAACTATGTTTCCCAGTTGTTTTTCTTTCTGCCTGATTTTAACAGTTGCTAAATTTGGTTTTCTGCATTGAGTCTCCAGTTAATATACAATTCTCACTTTAAAACATTATTTTGAGTGACTTTGTATGGCTACTACTCTGATGTTCTGGCTTTAAGCAGCTACCACAAGTGATCTTCTACTGGCACCACTACTATGATTTTCTGGTATTAGTAAGCTATTGTAAGAGAATTTTCAGCACTGCTTCTAAGACTTTCTAACTCAATAAAATGCTTGACATTTATGGCTGATACTATGGGTTTTCATGGCCCCTACAACAATTTTCTAGTTGAGACACATTTTACAAGCACGACTACAATTACTTAGCTTAAGTGATCTATCAAAATCGAGTTGTTACAGCCACTACTATCATGTTCTATCTTTAAAATGATATAGTGGGTGGCTTTTTAATTGCCCCTACCAATTTAGTGAGGTATCCTAAATGAGTTTTAAAAACTATGGCTATGATTTTCTGGCTTTATTCATGGATGATTCTCAATGACCATTCCCCTTGGGCCTTAGGGATTATTACTATAAGAGGAAACTACCACCAAATTAGGCAATAGGGTTCTGTGACATGTCTATAACAGAAAACTTTGATTTACCTTCAGCATGCTTCTAATCAATTACTAGTCAACTCTTATTTTGTCTGCTAGAACAATGCATCACACACATTACTCAAGTAAACTGCAGATAGCATGAACAGTTTAATATAATAAAACCATTTTAGAAGAAACTGGAAGAAAAATGACTTTGAAATAGAGTTCTTTGTGCAATTTTATAATTTTACTTTGAAAACACACCATACGACCACAAGTCTCATTTACAAACACCAATGCAAAGAATAATCGAACATTCTGGAGAAAGGTAACAGTGTCTTGTTTAATTTTATAAGAATATGAGATATTATGGGATAAAATAAATAGAATAGAACTGATGTAAATTGCTACATGTAAATCATCCAAACTATTAAAACATTATGATTGGTAACAGGAGGAACATTTGACAACATGAAAAATAGTGGACTCTACATATACCAACGTTGTGTGACATTTATATTTTCAATGTTTAGCCATTGGTTATTTATTATTTGTATGGTGCACAAACAAAGAACAGAAAATAAACTAAAATATTAAAAACAGTGTGTAGATTAGTGTGTCAAATAACAATAAAATAATAATAAAAGTAGAAATTAGGGAACTTTCTCAATAGCATAATGTTGAACTAAAAACATGACAATATTGGTACATGCCATTTAAAACGAATTTCTTGACATATACACTTTTATAGAAATATTTGTGTCCAATTATTACATACGATTAGATAAAACGTGAAAATGGTGAGAAAGTGATAAAATTTTTATTATGTACATAATTAATTAGGCACCCCCCCAAAAAAACACAACAAACAATGGATAAGTTGCAACAACATCTCGGCAGAACAGCATAGGCTCAAAGCGTAAAACTTGGTGAGTTTGACTAGATTGATTCAATGAACTAAAAGATATTATGTAACTTTTTATTGATGATACAGAGAGTTTTTTTTGTCTATTTTTAGGCCTAAGTATGACATTTGCTGTTACTATTAAGCAATTTTCGCTGGGCCTATTTCATAGATTTTAGTTCAGCCCCTCCACTAGTAGAAGAAGAGAAAGCATGCAAAGTTTCTTAGCATAAAGTTTTGCCATTCCTGAGTTTCCGTGTTTTAAATTTAGAGATTTGTTGTTTTGAATAAAACACGTTTAAACAATGAAAAGGTGAAACCTATGCAATATTATAGTTAAATGTTCTCTTAATTTGCGGTTTTACCCATCCATTTTAATGCCGATTCATTGTTCTCAACTTCAAAGTCCCTCCCATTAGCTCTTAACATCTTTCTTTGCTTTGTTCTCACCATATCCGTTCATAGTTATTTTATAGACATTGCCATTTCTCGATGCCTTAACGCCTTCCCATTCTGAAGCAACTGGCTCATGCCGCCCTGTTCTAGGGTGCAAGGGGAGCATGGTTAGTTCTGTACCAAAGATCCTAAGTCTTAAGTCTATCTTGAAAAAGTAAACTGAAAAAGTTTAATCAAGAAATGATGGTGTCGTTTAACTTGTGGCACGCTAATTAATCAAAATTATTTTGATTAACTTTTTCCAGTAACTGATCATCGTGGTATAAGTGAATAATTACTGGTAAAAATATCTGGCATATTACTACCATAAGAGTCACTAAAACGGTTGCACGTTGCTAAGTGCATTGCTAAGGAACGTTATGAGACCCAACTTATGTATAAAGAACGAATTATCGAATTTCTTGAGAAAATAGATAAAAACCAACACCAGAATCAATTTCTCCATAATTGAAAATGGCCAGAAAGATTGAAAACAAAAATTTATACCATCTTAATAGATTAATTAGTAGCATAGGACTAGTTTCCTTGTTTGAGTATAATTCTCCTCATCCAAAAAGGGAATTTAGTTATAATTCTGTTTTCTTGAATTAGAAGATTTGGGAAAACAAATACTTACCAAGAAGTCACTAAATAGTAAATCTGGGGCTAGTATAAAAAGTAACCAATATTTTGATATACGAATCACACAATATGTTATAATTATAACAGTGTATGTATAAACTGTTAAATTATAAAGTTTGGTGATTTATATCTTCGACTTCATATTCAGATAAATAAAATGTATGTAGAATATTTATGTATGTGGTACATTTCAGAACATAAAAAACTTCTAAATAACGGGAGCCTGCTGAAAGGCGCTATTTCTAAAAGCTTTCTCACTACTATATGTTTCAATGAGTGCTTTGCAGACATAAAAGGAATTAGTTCTATATAGATTAATATATTCCTGCATGTGAACTTCTGTTTTGTCTGTGTTTTGTTAATTATTTGATTAACAAAATTAAAGTATATATTTGGTCTATCATTTCCGAACATTATAAGAGACATTATAACATTTTATTCTGATATCACAGATGGGTGATCATTGCACTCAGAGCCTAAAACAATATATCATGGACAGAGGTCACCACATTCGGAGCCTACAACACCATTGTTTCAAATAATCACAATTGGAGATCTCTGCATTCGGAGTCTACAAAACCATTTATTTGCAATTATCATAGACTTATATCTTATTATGTAGTAATACCACTCTTCGTAATAGAAGTTCAATTTAATTTTCTTAGAGATGAATTGGCACGTGCACTCATTGTGAACTTGGTTTTAATATTGTCCTTAAAGTTTTTATCTTTTTAAAAATGATTTTCAACCTATGTTTGTGTAAGGAATTAATGTTTGTTATTATAACATTAATGCTTCAAAAGTCTTAATGAAGGAGAATGCAGGAAAACTTATTTATAATTCAATAATTACACAACGGATATTTGTGACAAACAAAAGAATACCTGGCACATGCGTAACTTGTGCTCTCAAGTTCAATGTAATAATCTGCAGCTTAATTGTGAATATTTATGGTGAATGCTTTTTCATTCCCAGTGCTCTGATTTTGCAGCCTTAGAAAATGCTTGTGAATACTTTTGTACAGCCAATATTTTCATTTTCTAGCCTTAGAGAACTATCATGTATGGTTTTTCACTGTCTATATTCCAATTTTGAATACATTTAAGGTATACAAAAGTTTAAAGTTTTTAAAAACATGGCTAGTAGTCAGCAGGCACTCCTTCAGAATGTATGAGTACAATAAAGTGTTTGTCATTCATAGGATAAGGATTTGAAACTTTTTCAGTATCCTGATAAAATTTTCAGCATGCCAAAAATATGTTTTTATACAGTAATTAATTGTACTCATACAAGCTGTTCTGCAAGGGCAGTTCAGAACAATCTGAGCATGTGTCAGTGTGAGTATGTGCAATTACATGCATCTCATTGGCATATCTGCATGTACTTTACAATGCCAAAAAATTATTCAGAATGTTTATACTGGCTGAAACAAGAATCTTCTTTAAGTTAGGTGATAATGGTGCTATAATAATTATTATACTTGTACACAAAATCTTTATCCACTTTGGAAAATGATCCAATCATAGATTTGTTTGGAGCAACATTTGTGGTAGTAGTGGGTAAACATTTATATTTTCGTATTTTCTTGAAATTTGATTATTTTGAAGTATGTGATAGGAAGTAGTAGTTGTGACAATGTATAAATATTAGCATATGTGTGCAGCTTGTTGCCTATCATTTTAGAAATTGTAAAGCTTTGATCCCATCAAAATGTGCATATATTGTTTAAAATATTAATACTTGTAGCAATGTAGTAATTCCCTGGTAGTTGCAATAATCTGCTATCTCTACCATGTTTAGAGCCACCAAATCCCCTTATATCCATCAAAGCAACATTTGATGGTTATGGGAATGTTACAACCATTGTACTGTATGGCGTCACAGATTTAAATGGTCCAATAAGGTTAATTATAACATAATTTGATAATTAATTAATTTTAATTTTTAATTTGATGCAATGTATAAATTTTGTTCTAGTTGGTGCTACCAATTCATTTTTCATAAATATCGTAAGTAGCAGTTAAGTAAAGCTTCTTTTAGAATTTATTTATTCATTTCTTTTAGTGAATACCAAGTCATTATATCAAGTCAAAAGATTTCAACAAGCAACATGAAAGGTATTGAGCTGTTAAACCAGACTGATGCTAAAAAGAAAAACAAAACATATTTTCTTGGAGCAACTGTCTCTGCAAATGCCTTACAAGCTGGATTGAATGTGTCCTACAAGCTCCATGATGGGAATGAAAATGTTACTGGATTAAATGGAAAATTGTTAACTATTGAAATCTACTATTTTTATGTTCGAGCTGTCATCTATGGGAAGGTAAATTAATCCTTTTATTCTTGTATATAAGTAATACTAAAATAGGTTCTGTATTCGAAAAATAGAATACATCCCAGATAACTTTCTCACCTTTCTTCTATCCCCAATCCCTAATTTAGTGCTACGAGAAATTTAGGTGGCTCTCAACTTTGTATTCCCCTTCTGCACATTCCATACACATTTTTAAATTATCTGCTTTATAATTATTAAAATCAAAAGTGGTTTCAAGAACATAAGCTCAAAGTAACTATAGGTGGAGAGCCCAAGCAGAGCCCAATCTTCAAGCATATAGATAGCATTTGTTATCCTTATGTAGCAAAATATTATAGGCGTGTTAGTTTCTATAACTTAAAAGTACATGTGATAATTGTTTGACAGATATATTGATTTTATGACCAGGATTTTTTTCCTGATGTTTGTAATATAAAGCCCACAATGCTGTGGTGTGTAAAGCTTGAGATTCTGATTAAAATAATGTATAGGCTGTATGATGAATTAAAATATTTGATGATAATCACGAGTGAATTCAAGAAATATTTGATGATAAGCATGAAATATTTCTTGAATTCATTTTGTAATTATCATGAAATATTTTTGTGAGGATGGGTTGTATATTCAAATTGTATAGGTGCAATCAGTGGAGTGGACCTATTAATCTACAGTAACATTTTGCAACACCCAGGAAATTATTTGTCTTTACCTGCACATAAAACTAGTGCACCATTGATCTTCAAGCACATAGCACTGGTTGCTATTCTTATGTAGCAAAATAGTATAAGTATAATGGCATATTAGTTTCTATAAGTTAGATGTACATGTGATAGTTGTTTGGTATGTATATTGTTTTTATGACCAGAGAATGTTTGGTATGTATATTGTTTTTATGACCAGAGAATTCTTTTCTGACTCCTATGTTTGTAATATAAATTGCAATTTTTGTGGTGTGTAAAGCTTGAGAATTATTTGCAATCTGAGTAAAGGATGTATAGGTTGTAGCCTAGTATTTTCCTAATAGTGGGGGGAAAATCCGGAAGAATTGTGCAGATTTTGATACTAGCATGAAACTTTGCATGCGAGTTACATGGA
>JANTOQ010714116.1:0-10031 GCA_027564595.1 Bythotiara depressa | reverse complement strand
CCTATTATCCTTCTCTTGGTTGATGGGAATTCTGAAGCTCAGGTTGTTCTAAAGTTGTTCTTAATTTTTGATAAAATCGAGGCTCAGTGTTCTTACAAAATTGGTTCTTATAAAAAAAAAAGAAGTGTAGTCGGGGAAATTTAGTATCGACGGAATATTTTCATTTTTCATTCGGGTATTGTTTAAAGCCGTAATATTTTTTATACAACGAATTAAATGCTTAATATCACGTGCTTGATATCACGGATACAACGAATTAAATGCTTGATATCACGGGTACAATTTCACAACATGTCTCCAGGAAATTAGGTTCATTAGTTATTTTAGATTTCAACGTTTAATGACAGTTTTTTCGTACAAGAAATTAACAAATTGAAGAAAAATGTTTATTTCTTAATTGTAATATTTCAGCCTGGTGTTAAATGTGTTCCTTTATAAAATGAGTGTAAAAAATACTTGCACCTGTTGTACTTACCAGTGGTGCCATTGGTTTCACATAAACCCGATCGAGCATTCTGGTTCCATCCATTTGGACATATACATGCCCCAGAAATCACGTCACAGAATGGACTAGGAATTTTTGGGTCTAGACTTCTTGGACAATTACATTCTAAAGATATATAACAAAGAACAATAATGCTAAATAAACAACAACTAGTCAAAAATTAAACAAAAGCTTTGGGTATTAACCATCATCAATGCATACCAGATGGTGAATCTGGAAATGAACCAAATAATACTGATTTATTTTGTTTTTCTAGGGGGTTAAGTATTGAACAGCAAACGGTAGATAAACGGTAGATAAACGGTAGATAAAATTGTAAAATCGTTCGTAAAATTATAACAAGACGCATACAATAGACAGGTAGTAGCCAGACAGAATAAAACATTTCAACAATTTGAGAGAATTAAATTTGATACAATGGATTAACCAGTCAATAATATAAAAATCACCTTTCTGCGATATTTTGTGTTAAATCTCTTTGGACCAGAAATAAAAAAGTGGTAATTGACTTTTAGCAACATGCATGTGAGTTAAAGTAATACTTACTTTCGCATAAATCACCTATCCACATTCCTTTACAGGTGCACCCAAAGGTAGTAGCTGATGTTTGGTTACAAGCGCCATGATGGTGACACGGGTTAGGATCGCAAAGATCAATAGCTAAGAACGTGAAGGGTGACGATTTATTACAAATATTGTGATATTTTCTAATACTTAAATAAAAGTTCATCATCACGTGATATTAGTATTGAACATTATTGTTGATATATTTATAATTTTTTTCTATAAATCTTTCAAGACATTTGTCCGTGTGTGCAAGTGCTATATGTTAATGTAAGTATGTACGAGAAGCTATATGTCAGAAACTGTGTATTTCAGGAATCATATTATACGGCACAGAACATCACATGATACCAAAAACATATTTGGAGTGCTACCATTGCTTCGCCTCACCTGAGCATGTTTTACCACTCAGACCTTTGGGACAATTTATACACTCGAATGAACCATCTGATGTCGGGTTGCATTTTCCACCATTACACGGATTTGGGATGCAGATCTCATGTACTATAATAGAAAACAAAAACGTTTTCTTCAAATATATTGTAATGACATTTTGATTACTGTAAAGAAATGTAATATACCAAACACAAAAAGTTATATCATTGTTAATCGTTTCGCTTAATCTTACGTTCATTACTGTAGATGTCGAAAGCAAAATTCTCAAAATATCCGCGCGAAAAAATATTATGATAATCATAAAATATAAAAGTCCGTAAATATTATGATAATCGTCGCGTCAGGATTACAGTATTTTACAGGAAATATGCCCTAACCCAGACCCTGACCCATAACCGTAGAATAAAAATAAAATAGAATAAAATGAGGGATATATATAAATGTAAAGCATTCGCTGTGTTTGTGGCACTCTAAGAACGACATATTAAAATATTTAACTGTTAATTATCATTCACAAAGTTCATCGATTATAATATATTATAATATAATATATATTATATACGCGCGGATATGTTGAAATTCTGTATATGCTTCCCAGGGTCGGATTTTTTATTACCTTCACATTGGTACAATTCATTTTATGGAAGAAAAAAAACTTGTTCCGGGGGTAATTTCGACCTGGTAACCAGGGGGTAAAAAATGTTTTGGAATTTTTATTTATTTTTAATTTATTTTCGTTATTGATTAGTTTTTTGTTTGTTTTAGGTAAAAAGTTGTTGTAATTTGTGTATAGATTTTAGTTTCAGGGGGTAATTTCGAACCTGGGATAATTTTTTTATTCCAAAAAAAATTGTTTTTTCAAATATATTTTCTAAGCTTATTATATAACCATTTTAATTTCAATTAAAGCACCTCCATAGCAAGAGTTTACATACAAATTCTTAACACTAGACCTCTTCTAGATCCCAAGAAATATGAGATGAAAATACACTTAATTTCAGTAAAAATATGCTGACATCCGCAAGAAAATCACGTTAGGAGGCTATTATTTCTAAGAACAAAAGTGTTCTGGTGTTTGCGCTATATTTACATAAAAAACAGAAAACCGTTCTATCTTGCGTCAGCCTATATACCTACGTAAATTTTTATACTGCATTGCTACTAGTAAACAATGTATTAAATGAAATAATGGATGGAGAAAACTTTCTATACGTCCATGACTGGAGTAATGTTTTATTACGAGTTGATGAGTTGATGAGTTATAGAGAAAATTATAGAAATCTTGGAACATCGTAGCTTGCATCAATCAGTTCATATGTTCATCGTAATTTGAAAAATAATTAATAATTAATAGTTTTCCTGTTATAATGTTTAATAGGGATGTTAAATTCAATATTGAAAAAAGTAGTTAATGAGTTTGCATCCAGCAGAATCGACCAACCTCGTTCCCAGGGCCTTTTTCCTTTTTAATATAACTGATGGCGGAAGATATCAATATCCGATATCAAAAAGAGAAAGAGTCCCTGGATACGAAGTTGACGTCGAATGGCATTAAGCAATATTTTTAACGAGTAGATAGTCATATGAAACATTATTTATTGAGCCTACATAAGAAATTATTATATATCCCACCCTGCTTTCTACAATTCACGAAAACATTGTTTCTCAAAATGATATCGAGTTTCGTGAAAACTGTGAAAACAAATCAACTTACTTGCACAGTATGGTAGCTTATAGAAAGGCTTGCAACGACAGTGGAAAAACGTATGCCCTTCATCAACGCAGGTACCACCGTTCAAGCATGGATTTGGATGACAAGGCAATGGTATTTCTAATATAAAAAAGTTAATTTAAAACGTATTGTATATCCTTAAAGCGATTGTACGCTAAAACAAGTTGAGTTCATTTTACAAAGCTTTAAAATGGTGAAAGAACTTCCTATTTTTTGTTAAATTGGCGCTCTGTCATAATTTTGCGATATGATTATATCCAATTCTTAAGAACCATATTTGCACAAAACAAAATGATTCATTATTTATTTCATCATATTTATAGTTCTTTAAAACGAGCTCAACTTTTTCTTTTAATGGGAAACCGCGTTGACAAGAATAATAACAGAATTTACATTATGCTCATTCCATCCAATGAAGTACGAGTGTAAAGTATTACTAACAGTACATGTTTATACTTTACTGGAATATTTGTGACGACCGTGGCAAAATAACGTTTTTTACAAATAATGCTCTGGTCATACTATTGATTCGTTTGACACCTTCGTTTGTAAAAACAACCGTCACACTTTGCTGCAAATCAACAGCTATTAAATCCTGAATAGATACCATGGCAATATAGAACAACAACACAGCCATTTCTAGCATTAGTTTTATTACAGCAGGTTTTGTTTGGGAACCAGTTGTTTGGGGTCCACATACTTCTACTAGTCTTCAAAGCTTTTCCGTACATTCTAAATCTAAATACGACTATCACAGTGACAATTAAGGAGCTGTTGTTCACCACAACATGTTAGTTATAATATCTTAGTGTTCTACATACAAGTAAAATGAGAATAAGTTGTAAAAATGCTGTGCTTACTAAAAGGTAAAAACAAAGAAACAATAAGATCATGATTCAATTTAATTGCTTCTACTACTTACTAATGCAGGTAATGCCATCTCCTGTATAACCTTCATCGCATTCACAATTATCCACGTCACAATGAGCATGAAGATCACAAAGCTTGCATTTGTTTACTAAAAAAAATTAAACGTTTCTTTCTGATACACGTGCTTACTGTATTTGGTGCAAAAATAGTGATAACACGAAAATATATGAAATATGAAACACAACCTGAAGAACAAAAATATTTATTCGAATCCTCCAAGTAGAAGATTAACCCTTTTTGGTTGAGGTTCTTTTAATTTTAAAAAATAATCGAAAAATAACTTAAAATATCTCCTTTGTTAAAGACTTTTGGAAAGCCAGGCCATCACCATTCGAAAGCTACAACACTTCCATGTCATCACCATTCGAAAGCTACTACACTTCCATGTCATCACCATTCGAAAGCTACTACACTCCCATTTCTTTTAGACGTCTAACAAAATCGCTCCCGTACGACACGCATGGGGGCTCAGACTCCTTGACCCCCGGTTTGGTTGGTTGATATGCCGGTTTGGTTGGTTGATATGCCGGTTGGATTTGGTTTGTTGATATGCCGGTTGGGTCCAACAAAGTGATAAAGAGAACTTCTATATTTATCGTTTTTCATACAAATCAAATTATTAGTTGCTTTTTTTTTATTCAATGAATAACAATATTACACTAAATACAAGTTGCAATGTATAAGGAAAATGAATCAAAACGAAAACAAACGAAAAGACGCATAGGTAACACCAAGACGAAAAACAATACGTAGGTTGAATTAAAAAATATGCTTTAGTTTTACGTTTACGAAATATTTTCTCCGCATTTTTGACATCTCAGATTCCTGTATAAAATGAACGAAAAACGATTCTCCTTCTAAGAGTATAAAATGCAGTTCCTATAAGAAACGTACCTTCACAATGTGGACCACGGAAAGGCGGTTGACATAAACAATAATATTGCATAGGATGAAGGGTCCAACGGAAACCCGAGTAGGCATCAATACAATGAGCTCCATTCTTGCAAGGATTCATCAAACATGGACTAATATCTAAGTAAAAAGAAAATTTACAAAATTATAGTATTATATCCACTTATCAACCTGATAAAATTCCCAGTGACATGTTTTCACATTGGTGTTTAAGTTGAAATATAAGGTGTTTCAATTTATAGAATGTTTTTTGGTAAGGATTTGTAGGGTTGTAGGAAAGAATGTTATTGCAAAACAATAAAAAGAATTTACAATGTGACAATATGATTATCAATCAGGGAAGTGGAAAGAAAACGTAATATAGGAACGTATATAAGCATTTTTTATTGCCATCACATTGTCATTGTCACTACCACTGAATTGTCTTTATACATGATATTGCCATATAAGGAACTTAAAATATTTCAAGTAAATCTATTATTCCTATTATACCTGTGCAAGTTAGTCCCTGTACCCATGGCGGGCACACACAGTGATATTCATGACCATTTTCAACACATGTTCCTCCATTTGCGCAAGGATTTGGTTGGCAAAGTCGTTCTAGGAAAGCAAATATAATAAAAGTAATAGTACATTAGGTAATAAAACGGTTTTAGAAATAAACCATAATAACCTTATTGATTACAACTTGTTTCTTGTTTTTGATCTTTTAACCAAATTTTACACATTCTTTCTTTCTTTCTTTCTTGTTTTGATCGGAGGATGAAATTACAATTAGATTATTAATTATATTAATTATATAACATTATTTTCAGAACTCCCTACCAGTGCAAGTTTTTCCTACGTAGCCATCCTGACATATACATCTATACTTTGCACCATCCTCTTGACAGGTACCTTCATTTCTACATGGCTGTGAAGTGCATTGGCTTGGTACTAAAGCAAACATTTAATGAAATATGATGTATCATAATAACAGAAACATAATATGAAGATTTTCAGGATTCCAAACTACAGTGGATAAGGTAATGACGTTGATAAAGTAATTGAATTTACCATCACAGTATATTCCTTTAAATTTCTTTTACAAACACATGAAGCAGTCCGGCCGTCATGCACTGCAAAAATAAAAATAGATAATATATCTTGAAATAAGATTTTTTAAGCATTTTAGTCTTATTTGAAGATTGTTTTGCTTGCAAATATTTTACATGGCTTAAAAATGCTTTTGTATTTGTCATTTGAAAATATGCTCCTCGTTTCCAAACTGTCAATGAAAACTGAGTGTGAATGTGAAGACTTGATACAAACGGAAACCGAATGGCTAAAAAGGAAAGGGTGCATTCAAAATAATTTCTCTGTATTTTATTTTTATTTTCACTGTTAACGTGGAGCATATAGCTATATACAATATTCTGCATTTATTTTATAGACAACGATATCAAAAGTACAAAAACGCAGAAAACATTATGTATTGCGAAAGATGGACAGCGACTGCGAAAAAACAACAAATGATGTGAATTTGAATTGGGTAAAAGACAGCCGCTTTAACCAAGTAGATAATTATTATATTATGTCTTAGAGGAAAATGAGTAAAAAGTGTTATGCTATTAATCAAGAAATTACAACAATAATTTTTTTATTTATAGGAAGATAACCATGTATTTGTTTATTTGTTATAACTTATTGCAATTTTCAGAGCTTGTATTTATCAGAAATGTCTAATATATTTAATATAATTTTAATTATTTTATATTTCTGAAATCTCATATGATTTATTTCACAAATCCTATTCTAAAAATTAAATGATCATTCCTTAATTAGCCTGGGAGTAATTTAAACGGAAACAATAGAGCAAAGGAATAATTTTCTACAAACAAGATTTTCTGTCTTGTTTAAAGATAACAATGGAACAAAGGAAATCTAGTTTTAAGAATTATTTTCTAGAAACAAGATTTTCTGTTTTGTTTTAAGATTTAACAGTAAGTTAATTTTTCTGGGAAGAATAATCTTATTTTGTGGACAAGATAATTTTGCTTGGAATAAGAAATAAAGTCTAAAAATTAGATTTTATTATCTTAAGATAAGAATTTTTGTTTTTGCAGTGTGTGTACATGGTGCATCATTTGCACAAGGAAACATCAAAATATAGACAAGAAAATATGAACATTTATACAGGTTAATGCATTTACCTGCGCAAATAGTTCCAAGCCATCCACGAGGACACATGCATTCAAAATTTCCCATTCCAGGCCTCTCCGTGCACATTCCACCATTCAAACAAGGATTTGGATTACAATTATTTATTTCTTAAAGAAAGATAAACAAAGCTTTCACTCGTTATACTGTTACATATATGTAGAGCATAATATTCATGTGGTATTCCCCCTCTTTGATATTGCGAGTTTAAAGAGATCACGGTTGCATATGTAGATTAGTACAACGTATTATCCAGGTAATAAAACGTATTATAGATTAGTTAACAGTTATTTTAAAATCATTACACCTATAACACATCCCAATTGTGCTGTGAAATGTAATTAAAATTCGTAAAAAGCATATACTGCAATTAGGTACTGGGAGTACTCTTTAGTTACGCTAACTTGGCGTTATTAAACGGGTCCAAAAATTGTTTCTAAAGTCATAATCGTGATAGGTTGGTGGTGAGAAATATCATGGAAATATCAAAACAAATCGATGCATTTGGTATAGGTGCATTCTTCATTAAATTGGGATGAACAACGCTAAGTATCTTGTATACAGGTAGAAATCAATGCAAAAAATATTCAGTGGAGTGGGAAATCACATTGACAAAGTAATTAAATTTACCGTCACAATATATTCCTTTAAATCTTCCTTTACAAACACATGAAGCAGTTCGGCCGTCGTGAGTACACGCTGCTTCATTTGCACAAGGATTAGGATCGCATAGATTTCGAACTAAATAAAATTATACAGTACAAATAATCGAACGCATTTGCTTTATACAAAATAAATTATTATCCCTATATGGTCGGGGCTTTTTTGGAGCTGTTTAGGTCCGGGGGTGGGGGGAGGGGATGGGGAATTCCGCTCCCCTAATATTTCCTAAACGGGTAAAGGTTTTGAAATAAAATTTTCAATGATGCATATTGGGTCTTCTCTTAACAATAAACAATCATTTTTATGCTCAAATATATTAGCACCAGCTAACAATAGCCTATTGTTTTAAACACCTGTTGAAAAATGTTCGGAATTTCGTAAAAAAGTGGGGTTTGTTAAATATAAGATAACTCAAGTTCTGTATATATGCTATAAAGTTGCGACTTTTTGTAAATGAAAGATAAAATATAGTTCTAAAATATGTATATAAAAGTTATAAAAAAATGTACCAGAACACTTTTTTCCAGAAAATGTATTTACGTTTTATTTGGGTTTAGTGACCCTTGACAAGGTCATTGTCATGTCAAGAATATATTATTTAAAAATTTTCAAGAAACGTTTTCTTATATAAATATTAAAAGTCAAGAAATTTCAGTTTCTTACCATTATCCCCGCAAAAGTTATCCCATAAAAACGGCCGGCGTGTCGTAATACCCCCGGACCAAATAGGGTTAATAGCACTATATAGTTGACGTTTTTGCGGATATATAGTACAGTACCGTTTACAATATGTATGTAAATATAAGCAGAAAATACATTGGGGAATCACAAATATCATATAAATAAAGGTTTTTATCATTCTTTCAGTTAGAAATGTTTTGTTTTTCTCAAACCGTTGTTGAATATTCAAACTTATAATTTGCGTCATGGAAAGTAATTATGACTCAGATATCAAAATAAAAACATACATAAAAGCATTAAAATACACGAAGGGTATACCAACATACTAAAGTGCGACAGTTTGTGGTGATTACCAATCGTCGTACTCCAGAGAGCACGCATTTTTTTAAACATATAATTATTACAAACAAATAGTGGTTACTCACATTCGCAATGTTTCCCAGAATATTTCATACAACATTCACACGAGTAGTGTGGCCAATGATGCGTTACTTGACACTTTCCACAGTGTTTACAGGGTTTGTGATAACAGTAATTTATTTCTGAAGATGAAAGAAATTATATAAGCGCATGTGTAAAAATCGTTAATCTCATATCCTGTATCCAATGAAATAAATAGTATAAGCGCATGCATAAAACTCGTCAAACTCATATCCTGTAGCCAACGACCTACATAATCTTCAACCCTTTAATGCATAAGCATACCTGCCGGTTATATTAAACTTCCTAGTGCGAACCTTTACGATGTTATGATGAAACAGGGACGTTATCAGTATATACTTCATTTCATTTAGATGTTATCAGTATATACTCCATTTCATTCAGATCTTATCAGTATATACTTCATTTCATTCAGATGTTATCAGTATATATTTCATTCAGAGTTTGTTATTGAACTGGAGCAGTGCATACGTGTTAATGCCAAGCAGAAAATACTAAATTTCCAAACCACTGAAACCACATTTGATTGGATTAGAAATTAATTATTTTTACACGCACTGTCCTCCTGTGTATATTTCTTCAATAATTTATGTACTTGATGCTAGCCTACACAATTATAATTAAACAAATATGTACATTACCTTCACAGTTATGACCCATGAATCGGGCGGGACAAATACAAGCGTGCTTTTCATTACCAAGCGGAGCAAAAATTCCACCATTTTCACAAGGATTCACATGTTCCCCTGAAAAATGACGAGATAGATTTAGTGTTAATTATTATGCGGGATCGCACCAAAGGTTATTGTTGGTATCTGATGTTTAGCAATTACTTAAATTCTACTATATAAACCGTTATATATGTGTCGTTTCATATATTTTACTCATTTGACCGTTAAGGTCTCTCGATACCTTTTAAACAAGGTGAATTAATGTTAAAAATATTACACTTCCTAATTGTTTCTTCAAACCAAACTTTGCAGTCAACAATATGAATAGTAATCCTTT
>JANTOQ010713783.1:0-10031 GCA_027564595.1 Bythotiara depressa | reverse complement strand
ACCAGGGGTCTTAATGACTGAGTTCTCTCCACATACATCTTTTTGTAATTGTTTTCAAAATATGGATAAAAATAAAACGTCTTGCATATCATGTTACAATACCTTAAAGGAGAAGTCCGGTTAAAAATGAAACTTTTCAAGATTAAAGAGCTTCAAAAATGAGGAATACCACTTTTTAAATTTTTGACAAAACGTGTAAGTATAATCCCGTTGTACATTAACGTTATTCTTCAATACATATTTTTACAAAATTGGTTATAAAAAAGCCTTTTCTTTGTTTTATTCCCTAGTTTGTGTGATGGTGGAAATCTTCAAGCTGACAGGCTTCTAGTTGCACTGTTGCCTTTATGCCACCATGTGTTATTGTTTTATGTTGCCATGCTTGATGTTACTATCAAAGTATATCTTTCTGGACTTCAATTTTTCAGCAGTGTCAG
This sequence comes from Bythotiara depressa, assembly GCA_027564595.1. Classification (NCBI taxonomy): domain Eukaryota; kingdom Metazoa; phylum Cnidaria; class Hydrozoa; order Anthoathecata; family Bythotiaridae; genus Bythotiara; species Bythotiara depressa. The sequence continues at coordinate 9,594 of JANTOQ010713783.1, read as the reverse complement.
AGGTTTTGGCACAAGGATATCTGACATGCAGCCATTGTATTACCTGCTGAGGGGTATCAGGGGTATATATATGTCATTCTACCTCGTTTTTACCTGTCAGCACTCTTGTTTTCAGATGTTGCCATTAGTGCAGATGGTAAGATTACCACAATTGTTATCAAGGGCTCAAAGGCCGATCCGTTTACAGTTGGCTGTACAGTGCTCTGTCCTGTCACTGCTTTGTTGCGTTTTATTGGTTCTAGAGCAGGTTACTCAGGTCCAGTCTTGGCCATGAATGGCATGTGATCGCTCTCGCATGCCCTGGCACATGCCATGTTCATTTATCATGTGCGGTGGATCGCACGCCTACAGGAAGACATATCGCACTCCTACAGAATACATAAATAAATGCTTGATTACTTTATATAATGCAAGGGCCGTATTTCCTTAGTTGTGCCTAGTTGAAAGGTTTTAAGAAGAAAAGGAGAAAGAAGAAAAAGATCATTATTACTCGCGTTGAAACAATAGAAACAACATCTCATTTATATATATATAAATGAGATGTTTCTCTGAAGAAGTAAAAAACGTTGTTCAGTTGTTTAATTCGTTAAAAGAAACACCACAATGCAATGCTTGCATTATATAATTCCATGAACTACATTCTTTATACAAATAAAACAGGCTGTCTAGACGCCCAGCACTCCCCAATGAACCAGAAGTAAATGATAAAGGAAAAACCATTTATCTTTCCCAAAATTTCAATTTCTTTCTGGAATTTTTCCTTTGAAGAATTGCAGGATTTTAAAACATGGTTTACGGCAATTCAGCTACATTCCCACAGCCCTGACATAGGTAAACTTCAACAGTATTATTTTGTAAAGCAAACAAATATTACTGTTAAGTCGGGCACAATGGCTTTCTAAAATAAGAAAATTGTAGTGGCGGCCATAAAACATCACACACATTGACACAAACGAACATCAAAACATGGTTTTACAGCTAATTTATGTGATAGGAACGAAGAGTCCTTATGTAAAAACATGGGTTTTACAGTGATTATACGTGCTACGAGCGAAGACTTCTTAACGTAAAAACTTGTTTACTGAAATTTTTTATGGCATAAACAAAGATTTGTTACGTTAAAACATGGTTTTACAGCAATCTTACGTGCTACGAACGAAGATTTCTGATGATAATAAACTTTTTGCCGCAATTTTACTTGCTACGAACGAAGATTTCTTACGTTAAAAAACGGTTTTAACGCGATTTTACATGATATGAATGAAGAATTGTTACGCTAGAACAGGCTTTTACATCGGTTTTACATGCTATGAATGAAGAATTCTTTCGCTAGAACAGGCTTTTACAGCAGTTTTACGTTCTACGAATGAAGATTTCTGACGTTATAAAACTGTTTTGTCATGATTTTACGCGCTACGAACGAAGATTTCTGACGTTAATAAACTTTTTGCCGCAATTTTACAGGATATGAATGAATAATTCTTACGCTAGGACAGGCTTTTACAGCAGTTTTACATGCTATGAACGAATAATTCTTTCGCTAGAATAGAACAGGCTTTTACAGCAGTTTTACGTGCTACGAATGAAGATTTCTTACGTTAAAAAACTCCCCCCCCCCCCCCGCAATTTACGTGCTACAAACGAAGATTTCTTTCATTAAAAAACCATTTTCCCGCGATTTTACATGATAGGAAGGAATACTTCTTATGTTAAAATAGGCCTATACAGCAATCTTACGAGCTACGAACGAAGATTTCTTACATTAAAAACATGGTCTTAAGGGAATTTACGAGCTACGAACGATAGTTTCTTATGTTAAAAAACTGTTTTGCCACAATTTTACATGATATAAATGGAGAATTCTTATGTTAAAAAAGGGCTACAGCCTAATGATTTTCACCACACGCGCCCAGAGGATATGGCGTGCGACTTGCCGCACGCGGGTCTAAATATTCATGACCAAGACTGCAATGCATCCTTTAAGGAAACCATAGAGAATGCTTTCCTGTACAGCCTGAAGTATGTGGAGGAAATACAATCTCTTGTCTTAAAGATGGAACAAATTATTCGAAGGAGAGATTAGATTGTTTTGAATTATGCCAAGGTACGGATTATTTTTAAAAGTTGTAATCATATGTAACCATTATGTACTTGAAAAAATCTTTACTTGCATTTTTTTTTTCTTCTTCTTTTCCACCCTCTACTTGATAAGTTGAACTCTCGATATCTCAAGCATTTTGTTGATCACTATCAGAGTTAAAGATATAGAGTCGACTGTATGTGTGACTGTTAGTGGATAGAATTTTTTTAATATATAAACTGTATTGTAGCAGACTATTTAATTTTTAGAGATTTTAGCTTGCACCTTATTGTGATAAATTTTAAATTTTTGACCTGGATATATTTTTGCGAGTATAATTTTGGTCACATTTTGTTTGAATTTATATTTGCAAATTAACAGAGTAGACCTTGAGACTCAAACGAGAAGGTGCCCCAGTGAAAACCACATATGCTTTAAAACCACTCATGAAGAAGCCATCAAGTAAGAGAGAGCCAAGGTCTCTCTGTTAAATTAAATTAACTCAGCAAACTTCGTTTATTACACAAGACATATCAGAAAATGTGAGAGGAATTATTTTTGCAAATTTTAGACATGTATGAGTATATATATATAAAAAAATGTAGATATTGTAGTTTATAGCTTGACACTCTTGTTTGAAACTAAGAAATATAGTTCAAATTCTACTAATTTATAATATTTCTTGTGCTCTTTAGTTGGGAGTTGTACTGTTTTATTTGGTAAAGTTGACTGCTGCATCTTTATGTTGAATACATGGGAAATACATTCTTCAACCTCCTTTCAGGGATATTCCAAGCACTTTTCTACTACCGGTAAATAAATGGTAGTAGAAACTCAATCTTCTTGTCAGAATTTTTTAAACTAAACGCTGAGTAAACAAACTCTCATGATAGCAATATTAACCCCACTTCTGTGTTGTTTTGTGCTGTTTTGCTTGTTGTGTTTCCATGCTCACATGTACATTCTTGGTGAAGAATGTTTAGACCCGTGTGGGGCAAGTCACACACCATATACTCTGGGCATGTGTGGTGGAAGTCATTAGGCTGTAGCCCTATTTTAACATAAGAATTATTCGTTCATATCATGTAAAATCGAGAGAAAACAGTTTTTTAACGTAAGAAATCTTCGTTCCTATAACGTAAATTGCGGCAAAGAAGTTCTTTAACGTAAGAAATCTTCATTCGTAGCAAGTAAAATTGCAGTAAAAGCCTATTTTAGCATAAGAAATATTCGTTCATATCATGTAAAATCACAAGAAAACAGTTTTTTAACGTCAGAAATCTTCGTTCGTAGCATGTAATTGTGGCCAAAAAGTTCTTTAACGTAAGAAACCTTCATTCATAGCACGTAAAATCGCAGCAAGACAGTTTTGTAACTTAAGAAATCTTCTATCGTAGCACATAAAACCACTCTAATAGCCCGTTTTAGCGTAATAATTCTTCGTTCATATCATGTAAAATTGCGATAAAGCAGTTTTTAACGTAAGAAATCAACGTTCATAACACAAAAAATAGTTGTAAAAATGTGTTTTAACGTAAGAAATCTTCGTTCGTAGCACGTAAAACCGCTGTAAAAGCCTGTTCTAGCGAAATAATTCTTTGTTCGTAGCACGTAAAACCGCTGTAAAAGCCTGTTCCAGCATAAGAGTTCATGTCAAATCCGCGGTAAAACAGTTTTTTAACGTAAGATATCTTCATTTGTAGCATGTAAGATCGCTGCAAAACCTTGTTTTAACGTAACAACTCTTTGTTTATGACAAAGAAATCGCAGTAAGCAAGTTTTACGGTAAGAAGTCTTCGTTCATAGCACGTTTAATTGCTGTAAAACCATGTTTTTACATAAGGACTCTTCATTCCTATCACATAAATTAGCTGTAAAACCATGTTTTAATGTTTGTTTGTTCCTTCGTTCGCAGTGTGCATACTGCTTTACGGCCACCACTATGATTTTCTTACTTACGTTCTTACTTATATTCTTACTATTTTCGGGTGATCTGGAGGCTTGCAATATAATATTTTCCCATATTTTTCTCACGGAGACACTAAACTAAATTCACAGGTAAACGAAAATTCAATCTTGAAAATAAAAACTGTAGTAACCAAAAGTGCTTGGAATAATCCCTGCCTTTGGAATTTGTTCAGAGGACTTTAATTTTGATATATCTGTTGTTGTCATAGGTGATGGTGTAATTAATAAAAGAGGTTTTAGGTTGTCCATTTTTGCCCTTAGTTTTTGTTAGCTTTTCACCTTTTAGTTTGTTAGGCATTAGGTCACATGTGTTGTATTGTGCAGAATGTGGTAGCACACTAACTCTAGTTTCAAAATTTTAAGCATCATGTTGTAACATTGATGGTACAAAAGATTTGGGTGGGTATCACTGTCACAATTAATTTTAAGGCTTTGTTTAGATGTTCTGTGTAGTAAATTACATCGTGTATTACTCTTCCACTTGATGATTCTGCCATTTTGAATTTTTGGAAGTGATGTTCTTCTCACTTCAACGTTAAATATATCCAAATAAAAAATTGAACGCAGTAAAAGTATAATGTTTGTGGAAAGATTAGCTTTTCTTTTATATGGTGGTAAAAATATTTTCTCCAGCAAAATTCACAGTTCTCTGCAGCAGACAAAAATGTACAGGGTATAAAAACAGTAGCTCAATCCTGCTAAGATTTCAGAGGCTTATTTCAAGAGATCTTTCTGAAATTTATTTTTTAAATCTAAAAACACAATATCTAGAGCCCTTATTCTCCATCACAGAGCTTTTTCTATGATTGAAAAGATGTTTATAGTGTAGTATTAGGCATAGGAAGAACTGTGTAAAACCAGGGATTTTTTTGTTAACAATTTTACTCTCAACTCAGACCACCTGTGTTATGCTTAATTTATGAAAAATGGTGGTTTGAAACAGGCATGTTGTGGTGTTGTCAATATGGTGGAATGTATGTAGGTAATTTATGAAGTTTTTTATGTCATATGCTATATGTTGTGTTGGGTCATAGTCTTAACTTTTTGTATGTAATTGTAGCAGGGAGGTGCTCTGTTTTAATTTTGTCAATGTAGTATTTTGTATCTATATGCATATGCCTCCGCTTTTGTCATAAGGTTTGATAGTAATGTTCGTATTAGCTTGTAGGTTGTGTAATGCTTGTTGTTCGTCTTGTTGAGATTATATGACATTTTATGTGTGTTCTCAGCATCTGTTTCTACTGCCTGAATGAATGATTGTAGGTTCTTGTTTGTTGTTGAAGGTGGTTGCCATGTTGTCATTTTTAAAATAGTGTTGTTGTTGAATAGTTGTTTTAAATGTATTTTGGCCAATTTTTAAATATTTTGTTAAATCTAATCTTTTTGGGTTTGGTGTTGGAACAAATCTCAGTCCATTGTAAAGTAAACTTTCTTCTGTTGAGGTTAGCTTGTGTTGTGACAGGTTTGTGATAAGTTTGCTGTTGTATTTATTTGTGTTGTCTCAGAGGGCAAGTCTTGCTCATTTAGCGTAGTGAATCTTTGTATCTTGTAAGTATGAGTTATCACAAAAAAGAGTTCTTGGAGTGGGTGCTTTGTATTTGCCTTTCTTATTTGTTTTTGGTAGTATTCTTTGTTTTACTTGCACGTATGTGCGTGTGATATATGTATATATGTAGCATACTCTAGTAATGCTCTAGTGATGCTACACTTTGTTTTATATGGGACACATGCTTCATAATTAATTTCAGATCAAGGCTCGCTGATGCAATCAGTCTGGTCAAATCTTCTTGATATATGAGATGTTCGCCCAGCCTTTCTGAAACAGTTATTGTATAATTAATAACATTCGACTCCACTCTCCATTACAGAAACCTTTCCAGTGATGTAGCTGAAAATGATAAAGAGCTTAAAGAGATATAAGGGATAATGCCTTTTTATTTTGTCAAAAAGTAACAAGCGGTTCTTGTGATAGTGAAATTTTAAGCACTTTTAATGCAGCAGAGATGTTCAAGCCACTTCTTGAAGTTGTGATGTGACAAAATTAGGTTTGGCAATATCTTGGAAAATATATAACCTTAGGAAACAAAATTTGGTACAGATATAGAGACTGGCAAAATACATCTTCTGAAAAAATAATTGATGTTTAAAATATTTTTCTTAAGAACAGCTTTTATTAAAGATTGTTTATCTATGATATAACAACCTCCCTTTGCGAATGCATTTTCAATGTAACGTAAACTTAGTTTACCTTGAGTTGTTTCAAAATAACTAAAAAATTGAAATTCAACACCCCAAAAGGCATTACCTAACTATAGACATTTATTATAAATTTTATATATAATCAGGAGGAAATGTTCTAGTTTCTTATACTTTAACCGAAGTAAGGAAAAACAAGAAAATCAGAAAATCACGGTGAAGAAATAACAATCTCATGATATGGATAACGACATTTAAAAAAATGGTAAACGTTTTTTACTGGAAGGATATCTCCTTATTTGAAGGGATAAAATAGCTATGTTCCTCGTTTTCTTTCTTCAAAGTTTGTTAAAAATTATGAGTTGGAACAACATCTTCATGCTGGCAGAATACTGCTGAGAAGTTAAAAGAAGGATTTTCATGTGAAGAATGCTTATTTTCAGTAATGGGATAACTAAATTATTTTAAAGTTCTAAATGTTTAAATCAGGAAAGGGCCATTAATTTCATAGTTTTATTGTTTACAAAACACCAATTTAGGTTCAAGGATGGCCTTTTCAACCGTGAGAATATACTAAAATCTATGGGGTCCCTCATGGAGTCACAAGACAGACTTCAAATTCCGATACATCGCTCAATTTCCTATATCTACACCTGAAATATGAGTCTGACAGGTACCACTATTTAGTTGTTATCTAAAACTAGCTATGCAAGTTGTTGTAGCCACTATGTAGATAGTTGCTACTGTTAGTATCCTGTCAGTTATTTTATTGACCAGATTAATAGCATTATTTGTGGCAAAAGTTGCAACCATTAGTTATAATTAGGATCTGCCTGGTATTACAAAATAAATATTTTAGCCACTAGTGCATTGTGGTTATGACTTATTAACTGGAATTAAATTTGACCAAATCATTTTTTATTACATTCTTAAAAGTTAGAAAACAAAGAAAGATGGAAATGGATTCAGGCAATTATAAAACTCTTTTGGGTTTGTCCCAATTTTTCCGTTTATCTCAACCACCTCGATTGAGAGAGGCCATTCATTGTTTACAAGCAACACTATCAATAGATACACTGCCAGCAATTGAGAAAGCACGTTCCAGATTGAATCTGGCTAAATTGTTACTGCAACACACCAGGAATGTTGGTCATGCTCGTGGACAATTGGAGCAGGCGGTAAGTAACATAAATCATGTTTATTATATAACTTCTAAGCAGCAATATTATGTTTATTATATAAATACTAAGCAGCAATAATTGTATGTGACATATACCATAAAGAAAGGAATACAATCCAAGATTTGTAAAACAGGATATTATGTTTAGTTTATGTTTAGTTTATATGTGTAAAACAAATATTTTTGGATCTGGAAAACATGTAATATATTGAAATGCTCAGTGAAAACCTCTTTGAAAAACATAAATAAAAATGGTCAGAGAAAAGCTGGAATAGATCTGTGAAAGTCAGGGGAATAAACATTGAACATTTAAAACTGTGTTATAATATGCACACATATTTTTTTGTGTTGTTCTCTGCTTATTTCCGTTTTATATATGTCTTCCACCTTTATCACTATCACTGAGCAGCAAGGGCAACTTGAACTTTATGCTGGGTTTGAATTAACAATTTAAAGTTTATCTTTTGCGATGTACCTTACACTTTTTGTGATATGATTTTAAAATGGTATACACTTTTTCCCTGGTGAAATTTTCTTTCTTGACTAGATAAGAAGAAGCAAGAACATATCTACTCCAAGTCAAAAAAATTAGTCAAATCATCGTGGTACTACTACCAACATATTTAAATAATCATGAACTGTAACAATGCAAGATATACTTTAATGACCCAGAACTCTTGCTACTTGAAATCATACCATAATTCCATGCTATTGTAGCATGCATTTTCTTTCTCACAAGAATTGGTCTTGCTTCTTTCACATGCAAAAATTCGATTGACGTGACTAGAAAAGATGTAACACCTGGTTTCTATTCTACATAATACACTTCTTGCGAATAAAAAATTATATAAAGAAGCTAATCTCAATATTAGCTTAAAGTTGAAGCCAGAAAGACGCTTTGACTCATGTTCACATGGAGGGGACTTGGTGCTCGATTTACACAAGCGACAAAAAAATATTTTTGTAATTTTTTTCTCTTTTCCAAAATAAATCCAGGAAAAATGAGTCATACCATTAGGTAGAGGAATAATACAGGATTTAGAAAATATATACTTTTATGTGTAAATTTTCTGAAGAAAAGGAGATATATTAATAATATTGAACATGTGTAAGGTGTGTATACAGTATCCTTAAATTTATTGACCCCTGGAAATGTACAACTTCTCACATATCTTAATAGCGAGATCTGATCTACCGACATATTGTGAACACAGTAATTAGACCAGTCCTAATAAATAAGCGAAATAAGCAAAATATTAGTGACAGGACATTTCTGGTTACACCATGGTTTGGTCTGAAGAGCAAAAACAACATTTCAGTTTGTTTAGCTCCAGCATGCTGGAAAATGCATCTCCCAATTTGTTTTTATAAGCAAAGACGTAGAGCGTCGAGTGGCAGAAAATTGTTTACTAAAATACTTACGGGTAGGATCAAACTGTGCTTAAGATTGTTTTGTGTCTTAGTTATGATTATTCAAATACTAAAATATAATAATACTTTACAAGTAAAATATTTAATATCATGTCCGAACATTTTGACAAAAAAACACTATCGAGCCGGAAATGTTTAGCGTCCGGCTGTTATTTTGATCCCTGCCTAATGTAAGTAGCTAGCTATATTGAGAATCGAAAACTAACAACCTGGCTAGGCTAGCTCTCCTAGCAAACGTGTAGCTACTATATAATATCTAGATCCTGATTTACCGACAAATTGTGAACACAGCAATTGGACCAGTCCTGATGTAGGTAGCTATATTGAGAATTGAAAAACTAACAACCTGGCAGCTAGCTCTCCTCTAGCTAATGTGGGCGAGTAGTTCACCTTTAGCTACATTACTTCCTATTATTTTAAAATTATTGTTATAAATAAATATATTTATGGACTGTTGCTGTAGAGGACAGAAATATATCAACTGAGCATGGAAGAATAATAAACAACCTTTGTCTAGGGAGGATGATACGCCTTTTTCTAGCTATCTAGCTAGAGTAGTTTAACCCTATTAGGCCTGGGCTTTTTGGGGCTCCGAGATCCTGGGGGGGGGGGCCCATTGTGCCCCCCTCATTATCTTCCAGACTATAAATGGATATATACCCAAATTTGGTACATACGTCCCCCTAACCTTCCTCTATCATTTGAAACTAAAATGGCGGGGTTAGTCATGTGACTTTTG
>JANTOQ010713672.1:0-10032 GCA_027564595.1 Bythotiara depressa | reverse complement strand
AATTCTTGTCTGGAAAAATATATCTATTTTCAAGGTTTACCTGAAAAAACATAGGTATTTTGAAGCAAAATTCCTGGTAAAGGGTTATATTTTCCATCAAAATCCTTGAAAAATTGTCTGAAATTTCTGTGGCCACCCTGAGGCTGCTTATAAAAATACATAGGGATCTAGCTGTTTTTAAATGTGAACGTAGATGATTCCAAGCCATAGCTGCTCGAAAGTGAAATGAGTTTACTCCAAAAGTTGATTTACATTTTGATATTGATAAGGATATGCCAGTTCTTAAAGAGTAAACTGTTCTTTTTTGACAGAATGTTTGTTGCATTATCTCTAGACTTATTCCATTCAGTGATTTGAATACCTCAGTCATAAGTACACGTAAATTTTTAGTATGTATATTAACGGAATGGTTTTTATTGAGTAACTCTTCAAATGATAAGTTAAAATTATCTAATTTTGCACTTAATGCCCGGCGATGTGTTGCATTAATTAGGTTACGAGCTTGTGTGCTACAAAACATCCAAATCAAGGGGCAATAATTTAACGGAGATATGATAAATGCGTTGAGAAGGAGGTTATTTTTTTCTTGACTTAAGAATTTTCTTGTTCTTAAAAGGGCTTTGATTTTCTAGTTGGCTCTCTTACATATGTTTTGTACATGAAGGAGAAAGGATAGCTTATTATCAATTTCTACACCCAATAATTTTACAACATTTGAGTTAGAGATTACTATTCCCCATTAATATTTATAGAGATGTTAGTTTTGTGATCCTACCCTGGAAAAATGATCTGAAATTTGCCAGGGTTGGCTACCATTGAGTTGAATTTAAACCACTTAATAATGCAGATGATATCAGAATTTAAGTGACTTAAAACTTCTTCAATACTGGTATCACATGCATTATATTGTGTTAACGTCAACAAAGTTACAGATGTTACTGTTAATTACTGACAACATTAGGTCATTAATAAAAATATTAAACAGTATTGGACCTAACACAGAACCTTGTGGAACTCCAAGGAGACTTCTAACCAATCATTAATATATGAATTAATGTGCACTCTATGCTTTCTGTTTGTGAGATAGCTAAACATAAGCCTCAGACTATTTATGACGAACCCATAGGCTTCCATTTTTGCAATAAGGAGGTCATGAGGTAGGCAGTCAAAAGCCTTGACAGATCCATTAATACTGCTCCCACTTTATCAGATTTTAAAATACAGTTTTGCCAATTTCGTAACATGTCTATGTAAAAGAGCATATTGTGAACTATAGTTTTTTCTGAATCCACATATGTGTTTAGACAAGATTTGATTTAAAAATGTCTTTACTTGCTTAGCAATAAGTTTTTCAAATACCTTTGAAATAGTGGGAAACAAACCGGGTCTGTAATTTCCTTTTTTTTATGGACTAGTATGATGTCAGCCAGCTTTAGTTCATCTGGAAAAGAACACTGATCTAATAGCATTATTAAAACACCATGTAATAAGTATGGGTGTACATTCATGAATAGCTTAGCTTCAAAATCTTAATTGGAATAGAACCACTGACTGTTTTAGAAACATCTAACTCTTTGATAATTTCTACCATTTCACTTTCACAAATATGAACAAAGTTAAATGGATATTTCTTTTTAAAATTGTTTTTTATAGTTGAAATACTTGGATGGCATGAAAAAATTTCAATAGCTGATAGTTGGTGTATAATCCTTATTCCACAATGGAATATCTAGACTGTCAGTAATTCTATTAAAGTAGTTATTTAAAACGGTGGCAAGTTTTTTATCATTGCTTATAATTTCACCATTTTCAATCAACTGAATTTGTTCATTCATAGCATTAGTTTTACTGGAAAATAACAGTTTACAAACTTTCCAAAAATCTTTTTGTGATGAATTTATGTTAATGCTATCAAAGAAAGATTTTATAGCGTTTCTATTCATATTGACAACTAAGTTCCTTTGGCGCTTATAATTGGCAACATCCTCAGGGTGATTCGTTTTATTGGCTATCTTTTTTAATCTTGATCTCTTCATGATGGCCTTTCTGGAGCATGTCTGTTCAAAATATTGGTGAGAATATTTTCAAATTCTTTATATGATGTTATATTATTACAGACAATACAACTCTGAAGTTCAGATATGAATTCAGTACCAGAGAAGTTTTTGTATTGTCTGTATATAACAGAGATAGGTGGCAACTTTATATATTTTATCTTCAGCATTGCATATACTAGCAGCTGATGATCACTTGGGCCTGTTTCTAACACTCCAGTATGTTGGAGAGAGTGTTTCCTGTTGGATAGAATTAGGTCAATCCTTTAGCTGATTTCCAGCAAGTTTTATGTTTCACAAAATTTGCAAATAGTTTATGTCTAAAAAGGACTTCAACAGAGGTTTACTTGGCTCCAAGATAAAATCACCAGCTACATATGATAATATTATCAAACTTCATAATATAGAAATCTAATGCATTAGAAAAATTTGATAAAAAATTATCTATATTTTGTTTTGGTGGTCTGAAAATAAATAAGAGAACCCATTTTTGTTTACGTAGATTTAATTCAATAGGAAGAAACTGCATGGAGCTGTTGTCCTTAAAAGTTGTTAGGTTTCTGGCAGAGATATCTGACTTACCATAATGCCTCCACTTTTATCTGAAATATCTAGACGGAAGGGGATAGCCCGATAAGCAGAACTGAGTTTTTGGAATCGAGTTATCTAACTTTGTTTCCGCAATAGCTAAAACATCTACTTTGCCATTAAGTAGAACATCTAAATTATGCAGTTTATTTCTTATCGAATTGATATTTATATAAGATATTATTTGGGTGATTATATCTTAAATTATTTAATATAAGAACTTTTTTTTCTTGCAGTGAGTTTTTTAAAGTTACTTTTCATTTTTCGTTTCTAGTTTTATATTTGAGCATTTGCAACTGAGATTGTATGTATTTAATTATGTCATCCCATTATTTATTTCACTTTCCACTTTGATAATGCCAGAAATGTTTGAAGAGGAGATCTATCAACATTTGTTATTCAAACCAACAATTTCACAATCTTCCATTGATATGATCAAAAGCTTATAAATATTTTCTTGAAGCATATAAAATATCAAGAAACTTGGTGAAGAGAGTGCTTATAATTATTTTTTTAAAGGGAACTTATACTGTTTTTGTTTATTTAAATGCTTTTAGTATAACATTCTCCAACATCTTAACTCTCAGTGTTTACAGGAAATATATAGAGCTAGTTGTACAACCTGTGCCACAAATGCCCCAAGCCAATACAAGGAGCCACTGAAGTTAACACCAACTACAAAGGCCATTCCAACAAATCTGTGTTGCTGGCTACTTCAAAATTGCAAACCATTCTTATCTCTCTGTTGTCGACAGATTCAGTGGGTGGATTTGTATACACCACTTCAATCCAGGCCAGTCCACAGCTAAGAAATTAATTTCTGTATTTTGTGACTAATTCACCGCATTTGGTGCCCCAGAAGTAGTCTGTTCCGATAGAGGACCTCAGTTCATCACAACCAGTTTCAAAGATTTTCTATCCATGTGGGGTGTTCGACATCTTCTCTCCTCAGTTGAATACCCTCAAAACGCATAATACAGGACAACACTTTCAGACGGATCAGATGCGATAAAGCTGCCAGAGCCATCCTTCAGTATCACAACACCCCACTCAGTGCTCTGCATCTAACCCCTGCACAAATACTGCTTCACTGGAAACTCCGTGACCACATACATTCTGAATGGTTAGTCTCAGCACTACAGAGGGAACACTTATTAGCAAAATGTAACCATATCATTCTACAATGCTACAATTCAACTGCTGTAAGGTTACCAGAATTATCCATTGGCGCACCTGTTGCTGTCCAAATCAAGGTATAAAATGCACTCGAAAGTGGGATAGAACTGGCATAATAACTGAAGCTTTATCTCATCATTGACACTGTGTCCAGATGGATCAGGATGAATCACTCTACATAACAGGCACTTTTTAAGAACGTACACCACCATCAGAGCACCTTGTATCTATCCATCAGCCACATCAACAAATGACACTGATACCCCAATACTGTTAGTTCCACCAACCAAACCACTAATGTTATAAACCTAGCAAATGAACAAGCCACCTCCCATCCCAACCCACCAAAGATACCAAGAACGCTGCAATGATTAACAAACAGTTATAAACCTGGCCTACAGGAAATGGAACCCCTGGCTTTTACACATAAACATTGACTGACTCCTATATCCTTCATTAGGGTGGAGGTGGAGATGAACAGTTATTATCTTTTTTGTTACTAGTATTACATGTATCTTTATTTTATAGATATAGTAGTAAACTAGTATAATATGGTTGACCTTGCAGCTTAAACAATCTTGTTATCTTTGTATCTTTTCACAATCTTAATCATTTCTTTTTTTTTAGATTATCCACCCATAATAAACTTTAAAACGCTGTTTCTCAGAAACATTTTTTCATGCTATATATTCCCTACAAGGGAAAACCGGGAAAAAGTTGCATATGTCATAGTAAGAATCAGCAATCTTTGCTCTACAAAACTGTGTCTCATTTTTTATTTAAATTGTTTTGGTCGTGAGATATGAATAAATAAAGAGGGGTGAGGGAGTTTTTCAAACATTTTTATGTGTAAGAACATGTTTTCTTGATTTTCTTACCACTAACCCAAAATAAAAAAACTTGAGACACGGTTTTGGAGTTCTGAACATGATATAATTTTCAACTAGAAACTTCACTCTTCAAATATTGACCAGAAAAAAATTGTTCAAACATTATTCCTTATTTTAAATAAAAATATTAATTAATAATAATTATGACAGTTGGATAGGCCATTTATTAAGCTTTTCAGAAACCTATGCTGAAGATTATGTATATCCTTAACAGAATTTCCGTTTTTGTCTGCGAAATAATCCTAATGGTATAAATTCAAAGAGACCTGTTTTTATCTTTCCCACACTCTTGCAATAGGGGAAGGAGTATAATAAAAAATAATTTCAAGCACTTTCCTCCCCAGGTCTCTTGATATTTTATATGCCTTAAGAAAATATTTATAAGCTTTTGATCATGCCAATGGAATATTGGGAAGTTCTTAGTAGTTGGAATAAAATTTTTTGATAGATCTCCGTACACCCATGTACTGTAACACTAAGAATAGGAATCTGACAGTTTAGTACAGAATTTAATAGGAGATTTCCTACAGAATTCATACGTACATCTGTATCATTATGTAAAGGTGTGGAAATAATGTGGAAATTCTTGTAGGACTTATAGGATTCCTACATTTCTCCTATTTCTAATTCCTGTGTATGGAATTAAAAAATAACAATAAAATTATGAATACTGCTAATTACTAAGGAAATTAGAATTACTTTTAATTTTACAAGTAATAATTACTAAGGTATTGTATAGACAGTGTTTTAAAAATTAAGAATATAGATGGAATATAAAATGACTGTAGGAATAAATATAGTTCACAGTTGACGTCAACAAGTTCTTCCATATATTTGACCCCCTCCCCATTGCCAACTGGCTTTTTCCTTTTTGTGTTCCATATGTATAGGACTTTCCACCTTTCGGGACCCCTGCAGGGAAGAAATCTAAAAAAACACTTAAGTTCTATCAGGAATAAAATTTGTAATAAATTGCTTGAGCAAACTATAGAGTAACACTAGTGCAAAGAAGATTTTATTAAAACAATGGAATGCAATTGAATTGCTAGAGCAAGTTAAGTTACTGTAACAGTGTGTTTCGAAAAAACATTAATGAAATCAAGATCATATAAAAACAGCTATATACAGGTTATAGGTAATAAAAAATATAGTTAGAGGTAATAAAAGATAAAAAAAAAAAAAATTACAACTAATTTATATTGAACTTGCATCATTTGGATTCTACAACAAATGTTGTCAGTCAAACAATTAAAAGATACTTGAAGGGCTTGGGACTAGTAACTACGATAATTTACCACAGCAATTATTTTTTCTTTAGACAGTAACTGACATCCCCTATCAGTTACGTGAATTTTTGTGATTATTGGTCCTTTTGGTTTTTATGTTATTAAACAAAGAGTTATTTGTCAGCAAAAATCTCAGGAGGTCATCTGGAAAGTGTTGTGACATCACAATGAACTTCACATTTACAATACCAACTCCTCTTGTTACTGTAACCTCTACCAATGTCGGATTTTAACTGTTCCATTATATTGAATCATAAAAACATAATTATTTTTGGCTATTTTTTGAAGTTTTTATGTAAAATCATTTAGTGAGTATTTTGTAGAGTAAAGAATACACAAAGCACAATACTTTCCATTTAATTTCACCAAAATCAGGCCATCCTTAAATTATTGTATGTTTCGCGTAACCCGACCGACCCTGTAAAATTTAAGCCAACTGGAAAAATTTAGGTCAGTATTTTCCTGAAAATCTATGCACTTTTTTTTTTACTCAAACTTACCCGAGTCCCGAATGACAAATTCTATTTTCCCGACCTGAACATTTTTTATATACTTTATCTCAACCAAAGTGAAGAAAAATACCAAAACATGTATCATCACATAACATTGTTTTTTTCTTTCCAAGATCGTACTTCATTATATCAAATCCGCGTTTCTTATGACTGTGATCGCATGTACTTCACCTTTTTGCTGTTCTTGTAGTTATAATTAAAACAGGGGTCACACTAATACAAATTTATAAATTAACAGATTAATTTTCCTCCTTTATGTGTTTAGAATAACAACCATTTCATTTTCTATAATCTACATATTCTATACGTATCTGTAAATCATGGAGAACAAAACATAATTTAAAATTTGTCATTCTGAAAAGCAGGCTTCTTCTAACAAAAGTAATAATTATAGTTTTTAGTATGACCCCCTGTATTTTTAATTACATATTTTCTTAGAAAATGGTCACCTGTGCAGTTCATGTATTAAGTCTAAAAGCCGTTTCTATTCACTCTTCCATTAAGAAACAAAAATTAAGTTTCACTTTTGCATGACCGATACTTCAATTTTTCGGCCTTGGAAATTGAATGTGATGCCATTTCATGGCAGTCCCATTTTTTAGGGCCTTAGAAAACAATAATGAATGCTTTTTCGTGGCCAATTTTCTGATTCTTCAGCCTTAGAAAATGACAGTGAATGCTTTTTCACAGCTGATATTCTAATCCTCCAGCTTTAGAAAATGATAATAAATGCTTTTTCATGGCCAATTTTATGATTTTTCGGCCTTAGAAAAACCGTGAATGCTTTTTCATGGACGAAATTCCACTTTTTCAGCCTTAGAAAATAATAATGAATGCTTTTTCACAGATGATATTCTGATTCTCCAGATTTGGTTAATAATGATCTTGAATATTTTTTCATGACCGATATTCTGATTTTCTAGTTTTACAATACGATTGTGAATGTTTTTTCATGGCCGATATTTTGATTTTTCTTTAAAATGATGCTTTACTGTGATTTTATACATGACACATAAAACATAGGTATAAAACCAGGTATTATTAGGTCTTTTTAAGTAATATGATAGCATAGAAAATTCAATCGAGCTGACATATATTTTATATTCCTATCTTTTGTTTAAGTCAGTTAATATTAAATTTCTCAAAAAAGTAAAAAAACAACCTCTTGAAATGATGAAATATCAACTCACTGTTCAGCCTGAAAATGGTATGTGAAGTGAAGAAAGTATGTTGAAATTATTTTGTTAAAATATAAAATAAAGAAAGAGCTGAGAAAAGAAAATTAGGCCACCTGTAGTTGAAAGTTTGTTAATCATCAACCGCTGCATTTGACTTTTTAGTATCAATATCACCGCATCTTATTATCCTAATTCAGCCAATGAAATTCACGATGGCATTCTGCAATTTATGTCGCATTTGCCACCATATTTTCACAAAAAGCAAGTCATCAGCGGCAATTATTTGCCATTGCCCCTTTTTGCATTACTAAACTCCATAAAACTCTTCATCATTGTTTACAATCATCATGATGAATAATATTAAAACAATTATTGTTATGCTTCTCTATTTCCCGAAACACGACGCAAGGGACATGTTTATCAATAAAATAAAAATATGCACGTGCTACTCCTGAACTTTTTCGCACTTGTGTGACGTTCATTCATGAATAAGAAAGAAAGTTCTAAATAAAATCACGATATAAGTTTAACCTCTGTGATAGTTAAGAAATTAAATTACCTGTTAATAGTTAATGTCTGATATTTATACACATACTTTCGGTAAACATTATAATTCTCTTAATTACTGAATAGCAAAAGTCTTGCATGTTGCTGCTATTATTATATTACATATATCATGGAGGAACAATAAAATGTGTTAACATTCTCTTCTCTATTTATTACCTTACAAACAAATGTGAATATTGACAAAATAATGTTTACTAATGATTGCTGTAGTGGCACAGGTGGCTTTTTTGTCACACTGAACATGAAAAAATTGTATAAATCAAATTTCTTTTTCTTGTACCAAATTCATAAAAAAAATTTTTTTCTGACCGGCTGACTCTAAAACTTTTTCGTGACTCTGGTTACGTGAAACAAACAATTATTTAAGGATGACCTCATTCGTGTTCAAATAAGTCATGTAATTGTATGAATCAAATGTCTTTAGGTCAGTATATACATACATACACGTTGTTACGATTTTAGAAGTCTATTTATGCTAAAACTAATTAAGTATTACCATAATGAAGATACAACTTTAAAAATCGTAGAAAAATCAAATCGATTTGATTTTTCTAAGATTTTTAGCATCTCTTTTGCTGAGTTTATTAATCATAAAAGGTTTCAACAACAGGTAGTGGATCAAAGTTTGTGGCAAACATGCGCAATAGCAAAATTTGAAGTGATGATAAAAAAACGCGCTGTAAAAGATTTAGTTTTAAATATGAGTTAGCAACCCAAAAGCAGCTTGTAAAGCAAGAAAGGAGATCTTAATGAAATGAAATTATGATAAAAATCTTTATTTTACTCCTTTTTTACATTTTATTATGTTGGGCATGTTTCTGTAGCTGCTATATACATACTTATCAAGTAGTATGGTGTACCTATGCAGTTATTACTAAAATATTATGTCACACATTAAAAATATTATTTCTATTGATTTTTCACCAAATGGATGATATATATAGTAAGAATAGCAACAGTAAATAGGGAGAATGACTTACCTGACATGCATCAAGGCCAAAGTGAAAGTTTTATTCCCAGAAAAAAGAGATTCACACAAATAGATCTTCACTTTGTTTTCATATTATTTACATTGTTAAAAACAACTATAGAAACACTAGAAGCTATTAAAGTTCATAATAAGATCTCCGTTTAATCCGTCATGATCGAAGTTTGCTTTTAATTTAAAAGAGCACCAGAAAACAAGAGATTAAAATCTTAAATGAAGAAGAAAATATTAATTGTGAAAAGGTATATACTTACAAGTTTTAAAAAATACCTGCTTAAAGAGAAAAATCTTGAAAACATCGTAGTGTGTCAGGACTTCATGCAGGATTAGAATTTGGGCGTCGGTGCGCCGCCGGCAAAACTTTTTTGGATGTCATTGCGGGGGAGGGGGGGGTCTCCAGATTTGCTAAAACTACCCTTCCCAATATTTTTTATTACAATATTACATTCTTATTTTCAAGGTTTTTATAGAGAAAAGATAGTAAAACAGACTGTTCTTGAGGCAATTCATGGCTCCTTACACATCCTCAGAAATATTTAAAACCGTGCGTCTAGTGTTTTTATTACATGAATTATTACATTAAATAATGACATGAATAATTAACCAAAAAGAAAATTATAAACAAGCAAACTTCTTCGTAGATGATACACACCAGCTTCCGTTTTTCTTTTTTCATTACAGGAAAATATAAAAGTCCTGGTGATCACAAAACACTCGATCACTTTATTTATACTCCGTGCAGAAAGTGAATTATAATTACCCCCGGTTTTAAGATTCCCAGACAATGTCTATT
>JANTOQ010713561.1:0-10033 GCA_027564595.1 Bythotiara depressa | reverse complement strand
TCAAAAGCTTTACTTAAATCAACAAATACTCCTAGAGTGAACATATTTTTATCAAATGATTCGTATAGCTCCTGGCTAATTATTTTTCATATATGAAAATTGATCGGCGTGACGAGATCTTTACAATGATATTACAAAGATTACAATACACAAATACCTTTGAGGAATTCAACATTTTGGTGACCGTGAACACCTGCTGTGCAGTTACGTGACCAAGGACAATTTTTTTTAAATGGCGCACCGTTGAAATTTAACCTTTCGGTCAATATCAATTGATTGCAGGTGGGAAAAATTAAGGTTTAGGATTTGTTGATTTTGCATGTGTGAGGTCATTCAGACATTTCGTTTGCTTTTTATAGAAATCGGAATTAAGAATTGGTTTCTCCGTCAAATATATACTTATACTCAAGATTTTAAAATCATACCAAAACGTAAGTTTAACATAACGTTTTCATATAGTAGTATCTTTAACAAAAAGTGGGGAGTTGGGACCTATAAATTTACGTTTCTTGAAACTACAAGTAACCATTCCAAATCTTCTTCCGCTTTTTACTTTTTTGGATTTCCACCTACCGTACTTTTTAAATAAACGGTCATATTTATACCTGTATTAACTGCAGCTGTGACTCCGAAATATTAAAATTTATATTTGCAAGAGCCGTAAGCAAATTTTCTCTTACTGTGGTATAATGGTATAACGTAGATCGCAAAATGTAATTGTTTCGCAATAAGATAAAACCTCGAAACAAATACTTTAACATTTGTCAGTTATCGCTGCTTCAAAATAAAGTCGGGATATAAATATAATAAGGCAAAAGTTAGAATATAGTTTATTTGTATAAGACCAGTGACCATACCTATAAACAGTTGTTTTGCTAGTCTCTATAAAACATAGTTGAATCTGACCTTCGCATGTTTGATACTTCCCTAAACCGTAAGATCCAGTAAAGGACAAAACGCGTATGAGCAAAGTTCTTAAATCCTGTAAACGTGCCGTGAATTCATCCATCTGGTCCATCGTAGTATAACATCTGGTCCATCGTCTGGACACGAATGAGTTTTTTGCTAATTCTTCAAGCAATGATTAGGGTAACCTGATAAATTATGAAAAAACAACGTAATTGAATAGAAGGAGGAATTGATAAAGAGGAAATGAAATCTCAAAATACAATGAACTAGCCAATCAACTATAAATATTAATCTTCTTCCCTTGTAAGGTGGTAAGTTCTGCAAAAGAAGATGTCCGTCTTTCCCATTTTTAGAAATATTTCGTGTAGCTGCTAAATTAATATGTTGAATAATATGCGGTAATAAAATACTTTTTACAGATTCTGGACTTTGGTGTGGGTAGTTCTGTGTACAATATCCCGTTTTTTCGCCTTGAATATTGGAAAAACCTCTCCATTTTACATTATTTATCACTCGTATGTTGAACCACCCACACCATAACTGCTAAAATAGCGGTGTAGGGTTCTTTGTCATTAATTCATTGTGCTTCTCTCTGTCTAATATTAAATGTGTTTCCAAATTGGCGTGCTGTCCACCCTAAAATGAAAAATAAAAATAAATAATCATTATTACAATAAAAGTATGTTAGACACTTAACGAAATACGATCACGCTATATTGAAGAAATAAAAATGCTTGAATTTAAATTTTGTCTTCTTCGTTAAAAACCTAAATATATGAACGTCATACAACCTCTCAATAATCTTTTACAGCTGTTTAGAAAAGATTGAAAAATATAAAGTTTGAGAGTGGCATCTAAACTAACCATACTGAAGTGCAACTCTGAGCCTCGATCACTACTTCAATAATGAACTTGTTATTACTACTTCAATAATGAACTTGTTATTACTACTTCAATAATGAACTTGTTATTATTATTAATTCCGCTGCTGAGACGTCATCAAACACTTTTTTTTGTGCCTATTTGTCACAACGAAATTTGAGACCTACTTTAAATGTTCTAAAATAAGTCTGGGGGTGAATAGGGTTAAGGTACTATTCATTCAGTTCCTAGTTCGCGCGCAATGCTCATATGCTTATATGCGTGGTCTATTCTTCTTCACAATACAGGATTTACTGTCAATAAATCTACATTTAACTTGTTATCAATAGAATACCTGTTAAACCTGACGTCAATTTCTACCAACTAAATTAGTTCTTTCTTTTTCCCACGCCGCGCATTGACAGTTTCTTCCTTTTTAAGTCCTGGGGACGAGGTTGGAAGTTGTGAATTTTTTTTTTACTTAATAGCTCGTAAGTAACTGTTTACTAACTCCCCTCGGTCTACCAAGGTGCACTATCCTAAGCGTACTCGCAGGAATTTCTCATATGGATGTAAGTTATTCCAAATCCGAATTAACTCTTTAATACATCAGCATACCTCATGGTTATATTAAACTTCCTACTGGAAACCTTTATAAATTTATGAGTAACTTGGGGATCTTATCAGCTTTTACCAAATTTATTGTACATTGTATTTCCAATAATTAAGCCCCTGTAAAATTCAAAATAGCAAAGAAATGACCAATGATTCGATTCCTTTCCGTTTTTCTGTTTGGATAAAGCTAATGATTTTACATAGAATTAGTACGATGTAAAAATATATCAACGAACATTAAATCTTTTTCCAAAATAGAGCAATAAAATGCTGATGTCAGCATATTGTGTTAATACCTAACTCGAATAGAAAAGAAAAAAAAATCTTGACCACGCTCTTTAAAAACGTGATTCTCAATGAGATAGTAATAAAATCTGTTTGGAAACGTTTGTTTTCATAATTTGCATATACTCAGTTTTTGTCAACAGTTGTTAGATATCCCACGGATATTCCAAATTAAACCAAAATTCTGATAAAATGATGACGTCAGTATGACATCACATAGTGGATCACGTGACCTAACATTTTGCCTTCCAGTTTCCATTCTGATAATATTTTTTGGTAAAGATTTCAAGAACAACCCATTTGCCAATCCTGAGAAATGAGAATCACCTAAATCATTGCAATTCAAATCATTTCTTTCCGGAAATTGATAATTTTTCAATTTGAAGCATGCTACAGTCAGAAAATTTGATCAAAAGTTGTCAAATCAGTAGGCTAGTCATAAAGTTAATTTTTTACTTATATCGTAAATAATTATGGCAGGAAATCTGAAAAGGGATCACAATTTACGATTTGCGATTCACGAAAATTAATAATGATATACATTTTAGAGACAACAAGTATATAGACCAATCTCTTGTATCGCTTTAATCTATGACAACACTAAACTAGAATAAATATGCATATACTTAGAACGATGTGTGGCCTCTGCCGCTGCAATGGGTTTTGACAATGTGAAGATTATCACAGTGGTATTGAGGTGTAGCTGTTCAATCAAAAGTAGAAATTAAAATTTATTTAGAGATGAGAACCGGCACAAAGACATTAATTTTTGCTATTGCATCAAACAGAAGAGATAATGAACTTTAAGGAGTACTCTTATCTTCACATGCTTTGGTAGGATGTGATTCCACAAGTTAGTGGTAAAAGGAAGATTAACTGCGAGATATTTCTCATTGGCGATGAAACATTTATCAATGCAGCAGAGTTTCTTGGAGAAGCTGTGCTTTCGTCTAGAGTAAAGGAATTACTAGTAGAGTTTGTATGCATGTTTTATGTCTTAGAAGGTGAGTATGATACCAACGTTGCTTGGTATAAACCCTTAGCATTATCCAAGAAGTTTCCAGACCCACAAAGGTTGGTTAACCTTTCATATGAAACTGCTTATACCACTAATCACAAATATATAATTTGATCTTCTACTAATAAGATGGTTTGGGAGCACAATCTTTCTTACAAGGTTTGAATACAAGTATATTTGGTGAAAAAACAAAACAACACTTTGATATTATATGAATAGCCATCAAATTGGGTTGCTAATCACGGAAGATTATTATGACTCTACAAAGGAGGGAACTTAGATTTTGGAATTTAAATTTTAAGAGTCAATTTAGATAAGAGATAGGCAGGTCCGTGCAGTCTACAACACAAGCATACTTCAATGTTGCGTAATCCTTCACCAAATGATGCCACAAACATGCATACCAGTCTGGTCGAAATTAGAAATCACATGAACTGGAAGTACATATTTATGCAAAAATATATCAAGTTCTTTATCTTTATATTCACCGAAATAAGTTTTTGTCTTAGCGCAAAACTACATTCCGTAGTTGTTATTGATATTTGTTAAAAGTATATGCAGACCCCACAACTGCCACGTTTTCATATTTATGTTATGTTGTAATTTCATTTGCAGTTAGTATCTGGGCAGATGTCTGACAACAAATTTAAAAACAAATTTTGTGTGAAGTATGTTTCTGATATACGGCCTGGTGAAGATAAACAAAAGTTTCAAAATGACCTATATTCAAACTCAATTTTCGCCATGCATCAACGATCACAATTCTTCAAATAGTTCACACATAAGTAATAATAAAGGTGGACTTGTAATGTATGAAGTGACTAAAATTATAGTTTCATAAGATACTGAGAAAGCTATATTTAGGTTCCCAGTATTCTAAAAAACATATATTTTCCGGGAGATATGCCACCGAGTCCCGACTGGAGTTAACATCGCCCCATAGATCTCCAACTGTAACAGCTGGGTCTATCAGCGTCTCACAAATGCCCAGAAGATAATCTCAGGATGCCTTCAGGTCCTTTAAAATTTATTGTCTTAAAAGCCTCTTTATCTTATGAAGCCAACACTATAGCTGAATGCAACGTTTATCAAATGTGTCATTACTAGAACGTATTCTATTAAGCGGTAACGCCTGATTATAAGGAAAAGAATTTATAATATGAAATGGGTGGCAAGATAAAGCATACACGCATTGGTGCATGTCAGTGGGTTTAACACATTTAATCAATTAAACGATTCCCTCAATCAACATAATTCGAACATCAAGAAAATCAAGTTCACTCCTAGACGATTGGTTTTCCCATTTAATGCTTGGATGAAAGGTTTAATTTAGCGATAAAATTGTTCCGTAATTCTTCTCCATGTTCCCAAATTAAAACGATAGCATTAATATATATTATTTTGGTGATGAGCATCAACAAAATATTTCCCGGAAAATAGCCACTATTCGAAATGATAGGCCTCTATGAAACGTTTAGATAAAATGGCCACTTATGTCAGCACACCATTAACGTCAAAAAAAATTACCAATTGCTGATGCTTATTATAAACTCCAATATTAGAAGACGTGTTATTATAAACATTATGATTGTGGACTATTTAAAACAAATACTTTACCTGAGAAAAACATCCATACCGATAATACGGACACTCTGTCTTCTTAAAAACTACTTGGGCAATATGTTGGCATTCTATAAATGACCGGACCTAAAGATATAAGGTTTTACGGACATAAGATTTTACTGCGAAATAGATATACATACATACAGAATGAAGACAAATTATTAATGCGAGTGGATGTGTTATTTGGTTGTATAGACCTACCAAAATTTATGTTATGTCTTTCTTTTAATGATACTTTACTCGATAAATTTGAATTCCTTCTTAAAAATGTGATAAACTCTGAGAATACATTCTGATAAGCTGTTTCGGTAAGTAGGTGGCGGTAAGGTAATTTTAAGCCACTTTCATGTTACCTCCCTAATCGGTACAACGTACATAAAACTAGACTGGGAATAGGTGTTCATGGGAAACATGGGAAACCTGGTATAGTCACACCTATAGTGTGTTTTCATCAAAAATGACGCATAATATTTTTACTTCATTTATTATTCCGTTTCATTATGTCTCAAATGTCTCAACGTCTCAGAGGCATGGAAGGCACATCCTTTGCTACGGTACTGTAAAATGACGGTTTTGACATCAATAAATAATAAATCAATATATCACACTTACCTCTCCGTGAACAAAAACTGACCTTGAACATGCTTTGCATTGTTCATCCATCTTTACTTTTACATCTGTCAATGTTATTAAATTTTTTATGTTATTCTAGAAATACAAGATCAAGTCTGTAATTAGCGAAAGCCATATATTATCAAAATTTAAAATCAAAACAGTGCTGCAAACTGTTTAGTACGAAAATCTTATCAATGCCACCAAACAATATTTAATATTTCTAATAAGGGGCCATGCATTTATGACGTCCACAAAACTTGCTGATATTTCGCCCCCTTCCCCTGTTTACCTGCTTACCGATAAAACCTCTTCATTTGGACGTCTGGTTTTGGTTTTAAACAAAAAACAACGAAAATATTAATTTGTCAAAACGTATTTTTGTTCTTGAACCATAACACCAACGGTATTACAATGTTATATGGACTTAGTTTTCTTCATTTTGTAGTCCTACCAAATAAAGAATATTAGATGTCTTAATTAGGCACAATGCTACCCAAACAATGGTGTTCTTTTTAGCAAGTATATCTGCAGAACAGCATAGAATAGAAATGTGTAACCTGGTGTGTTTCTTTTGATTGATACATTGAATGTTACTTGTTCTGAACCTAAAAAATGTTAATTTAACTTTTTATTGTTCGACCTTCAGGTACACATGTCTTTAACGTCTATATTTAGACCCCCAAGTTCCATATTTCCTATTAATATTATGCAATTTCCGTTGACGTTATTGTACAGAATTGTGGTTTGGAAATTCACAAGAAGAAGAACTGAAAGTAAAAGTATGCACAGTCAATTTTATGTCATAAAGTTTTACCATACCTGTGTTAAGGTTGTTAAAAGTTAGAAATTCAATGTTTTGAGAAAAGGACGTTTATATATATTTACTTATTAGCATTCCCACTAGAAGAAGATAGTTAGATTTTTCAATTTTCTTTACATAACTGTCCTACTAAGTGAGGAAATATAGATTCCTTAATTTTTTCACCTAATATCCTACTAACGAAAGTTAGATTCCGAAAAACTTACTTACTACACCGCGATTTGAGGGTGGGGTTTTAAACGCTGTACTGATTATTTTCCTATTTTTATAATTTACTAATTATACTTGTATTAATGTATAACTATACGATGCAGAATTAAAAGGAATCTTTGGTTTCATTTATCCTCCAACATTCCTGAGGTTCGTAGAGTAGTTCTTTAAAATGCTTGCTTCATTTAACAACTTAATTTTGTAACAATGCCGTAAAAGTAAGCAATAGCGGGATATAATAAAAGATAAAACGACTTCATTGTAGAAACAGAAACACGTTTTATAAAAGTTTTTAGCTATAAAAAAAATAAAAGATCTCAAGAAAAATATTGAGATTTTCCAAAACGTTCTGAAATAGATGATTTGAATTTTAACAAACTTCTTTCATCTGTCAGATGTATTGTTAAGTTATTTTTGCAGCTCTGAAATTACAGATATGTTTGGCAAATTTTCTTGCAACCGTTGGGAACATGGCGTTATTTCTGAAAGCAACCCTTTTATTATTTTGAGCGCATGTAGCCTGGAGCGAGTTGACTATGTACTTTAAAAGTGAGAATTTGATACTTTGTTCCAATCAATACATGAATTGCAAAAATGCTTTTCCTCCAAAGAAAGTTTCAGATGTCTTGCACTTTTTTAAAATCAAATTTGCTCAATCTGTCTAAAAGGAGCTGTTCAATTCCGGTGAGCAGTAGTGAAAATGTGGCATGACAAGTACATTAACCCTAATTGGTATGGGATTTCAGTAGGTTGTTTGGTATGGAGGCTAAATACATTGATTGGTAGGTTTCCACCTTAATCAGTAGTTCTTTTGTGAAATTGGTTAAAGAAGGAGCAACGGAAATCAAATTGGATAGTTTTTAATTTGTTTTTGTTAAGCCATTTTCGAACATTTGTTATCTCTTGTTCAAGATTTGTAATGAGCTTATCCACATTATCATGAATCTTTCTATCTGGATTACAAAACCCTCTTGATCAGAGCGCTAATAATTTTATTACATATTTATTTCGAAGGTTTTATGAAGTAAACGTTTTGCAAGTCGATGGCTATCGTTCCACAACGTAGAGAAACTGTGCTGGCTTAACGTGCACGACAAGAGATTTACTCAAGGAAAACGTTAAAAACAACAACAATATGTTTTAGAAAGATCGTATGAAATATTTTACAATTTAAACGTGCATATGCGTACTTAACAGTAGTCAAACGAGGTGACATACTTCCGTGTGAAATCTAAGTAAAATAATTAGAAAGTCTCCTGGTAGCCTGTTCGCTCGGTTCAGATTGGAAATTCAGTAGTAAATGGTCGTAGTTTCCAGATAAACATACTTAATTTATAGTGCGGTATTATTTGAGAATTAAAATATTCTAGGGCGGTTTACCGTAATTCTGTTACCGGCTGACTCACGCCCACTCATTTGGCTTAATTAGCCATTGAAACGTCAGATTTCTGACTCACTTGAAGACTTGTACGGGATTGAAAAATTGTTAAGTTTCGTTTTCAGTTTTTCAGACGAAACTTGGTTGTGCCACATTTTTTTAACAACAGTGGCAAGATCTGGAATAATTGGTTCCCCAATCTCGTCATTGCTGTGCAATTCGGCCTTAAGTGATGAGAGGACATCTTCCTCATCTGACGTTTGATCAGGGATGCTGATTATATCATCATGTTCCTCATCATCACTACCTCCTACATTAGTATTTAGTCTTGAGGTATCACCTTGGGACACTGTGCTAATTGTAGCAGGTCCTTTGGTTGTCTTCTGTGAGGACTCTGTGCTAATTGTGGCTGGTCCATTTCGTTTTTTATTTGGGCTGGCATTGGATATTTCATCCAATTTTCGCTTTTTCCTCCGGTCCATGTTTTGTCTGTCATCATCGTCCTCGATATCGTCTTTGGCATTGGAGTCCTACGAACTTTGATGTTTGCTCATCACTGATGGTGTGAGTATATTAACTAACCTGTTGGCAAAATAGTCTAAGTCCTTCGCCAGTCGATTGCCAAATGAACCTAGACTGCAGGCTTGATTTTCAGCTAGTTTGTCAAGCATTTGACCCATGTGTTGAATATCCTGAGGTGCCTTAACTTGCCCTTTCCCTGCATCAAGGGGAGGTAGCATCCTTAAAATACTCCTACTATCTGATTCGTAAGACATTATATTTATAAAAATCTTATAAGCTAGAGACTTAACAACGTTTTCAGAACAGATATGAAAAGATACAAGTGAAATGTTTTCTCTTTCAACTTTGATGGTGCTTCGTCTTCCACGGCTCAAACTATTATGGTCTCGATTAGCCCGAACTGGCTGTCACTTACCCAGCGACAGACGAAGTGAGAAAGAATAATTGTATATCACAATGCCTATTACATGACTAGGAGTGGGACGAACATTTTCCTTCGGCTGCCGTCATATTTGATGAAAGTAAAACGAAAGTCAACAATCTGAAGGTCTCTATTTATCTGAGGTCATAACGGAGGGAAAATATCTTGGACCAATGGACGCATCAAACTTCATGAGTAATGTAAGACAGTGTCAGATCAGGTAACTATATTTCAGTATCAACTCTCTAAAGAATAGGAAAGTCTTTATAAAACACTAGCTGGGTTTAGTTTGCTAGCTAAAGAGGTGCTACAACTTGCTCTCGCCAACACCACTAACACTGGAAAGAAACGTTCAGGTATTGAGCACTATACGATATATTTTAAGTTTAATTGATTAGATCTCTATGCAGATCGTCTAGTTCAAAACACACCAGAAATAAAAACAATCACGGAAGCTTAATCAAAATTCATAATAAGATGATCTCTTGACATAAAAGTAATGGTGTTGTCCTTCTCCACAGATAATATATAAACATCAACTCAAAGATGTCAAAACGGATTATAGGAATTTATCATCATCGAAAGAGATAATATAGCTTTTTTTATTATCGCATCGTTAGCTAGTGTAGGAAATTATGCAGGCAAGTCAAAAAAATTATATTCATATTTCTTAACCAGTGCAGATATGTGTTGAAAATATAAACAACAAGTAAAGCACATGTATTAATACATGTGTTTTACTTGTTGTTTATATAT